>UZAN01040500.1:59128-77118 GCA_900618425.1 Echinostoma caproni
GCAACCAGACCGCAAAATCACTCGGGTTAACCTAAGAGAGTGGTCTCGGTTTGAGGTGTGGGACAAAGTGAGGGAGAGAGAGGTGGACTGGGAATGAACATGGGGAAAACCAGACCACATTCGACTGTGCATCCTGGTCGAAAGACTCTCACTAGCATGATGGACATGTGTGCTACGTGTGTGTGTGTGTGTGTGGCCTGGCACTTCAGTAGATAGATATATTTGAAAGGCAAGTTACAATTCGTTTTTCATCAGCGCACAACAGTGTGTGTGCTCGGGTTCAGAGGGTATAGCAGTTGGAGTCATGGTGACAGCCACACCAATCAGGCACAGTAGGTGATTGCCAAACTGGTGGTTTGCAGATGGGATACACAAGATTGCTTTAAGCTTGGCCACTAACAATGTCGGGTCAGTGCCACTCTGATGATTGATGGGTATCCAGAGAAGCTGTGTATCTGTGCTTGTGTCCACATACGTGCGCACAAAAGCCCATCTTACTGTCTCTCTTTCTCTGGTCATCTGTTGTTAGGATGAAAGGTCCGTTGTGTGGTTCTCGTTTGGGAAATGCAGAAAGCGGGATAAATTTACTTTACTCTATACACAAAGGGCTGGAAGTGAGGTATCTGTATGTTGAGATGTGGTGGGTAAGCCTCTTAGTTTAGGTCCAAAAGTGTATCAGTGTATCAGTGAATCAGTGTTACGCAAGTCAGGGCGACGGGGGGTTCTCTATTGAAGTGATACGGTCATGTGGATTCCAATGGTGACGAACCTGGAACCGGGTGACTGTGAAAAAAATCGATGAATATGAGTGCAATTTTTCCTGAGAATTATTCGAAAGAAATTCGATTGTTCAAGTTCCATTGCCAGGCAAATTTCGTGATGTTTTTTTCAGGTAATCCAACTATGAGAAGATTGCGAGCATTGAAACAACGCAAGGATGCTGCCACGTATGCCTCTGTACAGTTTGCGCTCTGCCAGTTCAGCCCGGGGTTTAGCTCAACCTGGTCCGGCTCATAACCCTTTGCATATATCAAGATACTGATGTAATAATCGGCCTGTTAATGTATCCAAACCTCAAAACGGATTTCACTGTAAGGGAAGACAGGGTATCACTTTTGTTTCGCGTGAGGGCTTGTGAATGTAAACCAATATACTGTTTGTGATAAATTGGAGATTTTCACTCACAGGAATATCACATGTTATATGGAAACACGGAAGCTGTACGATGTGTGCCCAATGGTTCGACGATACAGGCGGGCACATCGATTAAACATTCTCCAATCAACATGTGAGGCGACGTTCGACCGCCACACCTTATTGCCTAACCAAGCTTTGCACCATCAACATTTGTAGAAAATAAAATGTTTTAATATCTGTTGACCTCAGAATATTCCGATGCTTTTTCATCTTCTTCTTTTCCATCATCATCTATATATCAGAGCTCCCCGTTGTTGATGAATAGCACTGAAAGCATTGGTTTCAGTTTCACGGTTTCGATCACCACCTATAGAAAAGAAAGCATGTCTCAGCACTGCAAGAACAGTTGTATTGTGTCTGGGACGTTGAACAAGTAGTCAGAACTGACCCCTTCGAATATTTAAAAGTGCTTGTCAGTTACAGTACGTGAGTGTTTGCATTAATATAACAATCAGCAGTTTCGTAACTGCTATCACCGAGCCGGTATCAGGATACAAGATTGAGGGAAATCATATTATTGATCAGTGAACCTTGTGTTTAGAATGACTAAAACTTCGTGTTCATCTTAGCTCCCGGGAAAACGCTAAACGACGACAGGCCAAAAGGATCGATCAATCAAAGGCCATGCGTTTGTGACTCGGAGCACAAGATCGACGATTGGTCAATGCCCGTTTAACGAATGATATACTTATTTGCATAGTATTAATTCTGTTGATCTCTTTCAATGAATGAACCGCTATTTTCGAGGCCTTCCTTCTTCCTACCTCTCGGTGACGGGAGATTCTGGTATAAGATTACCAGTGTGATTCTGTGCTTCACCTGCGATTTAGGTTCGTGTATCGTGTCTATTCTGACTACTACAAACACGTAGCTTCACTAATTTTTCCGTATTCGAAATATCATCTCTGAGAGCAAAATGGTTCCTGATATCGAGACCACTCCCAGGTGCATATGATCCCGGGCAACACGAAGTGCATCATGGATGGACATTGTCCTGTGAATTTTTCCACATTTTGATTTCACTCCCAACTCTTTTGCCCCGCCAGCATGTGTACATTTCACTACCCGTCGATCTCAAATCAACAGAACCAAATGACTCTCTTAGAACTTTTTCTTTTCTGACCTGGGTACGCAGTGCATTAATTGCCATCAGATAACTTACTTAGTAAAACGTTTCCGTAACATTGGCGCATATCTACCCTAATGAACTAGACATTTTTTCAGACATTCGTCGGCGTCATCAAACATGCGGATCCATCAGCTCAAAGATCGATAAGAATCAAGACTCGCGACGAGGTGGAATAAATGGTTCACTAGGCAATTCCTTTTTAAATAACGTGTAACGCACTGAATAAAAACCGGCGTAAGACTGTTGCTGTTTTTGTTATTGTTGTCGGCCTCAGCGGTTGTGATGGTGGTGGTGATGATGATTATGATGACATCGGCGCCCAAGCCGACTCGCTTTTCCCATCAAACCAGATAGCGCCTCGCACCGCAACGAATCCCCGAGACCTTATTAGGTCGATACAATCATCCTACCCGTGTACCCGTTCCTTTCTATCCCCAAACCCTCATCCTTCCATCTGTAATTTCTAGCCACATCTTTGTTCAATCGCGTTTACACGAAATAACTCCATTGTTTTCCGCGTAAGTAACACCGATGCATCGTTACCTAGAGTTCGACTTTTACTGACAGTCAACCAATTAAGAAATCATATGTGGCCATCAATTCATACTTGTTCTATACTAGTCTTAGTTCAGGTTCTCAGTCGTGAAAGACCCTTTCCCTTTTCAATGATTATGAGGTTACGAAGCGATTCCTTTGCAGATAGCCTTTTTAACAGCCTACTGATTTTTGCAAAAGGTCAACCACGTAGCTAATTTGTATGAAAGATAACTGAATGACAACCCTTTTATTGTCAACTTTCATCTGGAAAATTGCATTATCAACCAGTTAATAAAAGGAAAGAAAATAGAAAGAACAAAAGGAGGCATGTCGTCTGATTTTGCATCTTGCTTTAATTTGGCGATTGTGAGCACAGTTCCTGGCGGTTAGACAGAGTTGTAAATGACTTCTTGTTCTGGTGAAGTGTGGTTCTCAGATTTTTACTAACAGAATTTTGCAGTCTGTCACAAGGCTTTAATTGTGCGCGGTACTTTGGTACTGTACGAGGTAATAAAAGCTTTTTTATTTACTCGCATGTCACCACCAAAGAAGATTGAAATTGGGCACTTTGTGATGTTTGCTAAGGAAAAATTTTCATGTAACCCTCGGTATTTTGTTGGAAGTTGTTGGAGTTCATGGTATCCAATGGTATGACCAATTTCATTTAAGACACCATTTTGACTGGTCCAAACCACCGGCTTCTCATTGGACGACTCTAAATTGTATCCCTTTGCTGCCTATCTGCCGTTATCACGACGCGTTTCACCATCAAAGTTACTCATCACTGAAAAACCTTGGAAGCACTATGGATGTATGACTAAGCACTACACCTGGTAAATCAAATTGTCCCATTATCAGATCAATACGTTCGGGTACCATCCCAAGTTGTTTCATCATCCCTTTAATCTTTCATGCTTTCAACTCCAGGTATCCATATCGGAGGATGTCCTCGCCAGAATAGCAAGGTCCATGCACTTCACGGGCCTCATAGGGATGTCTGCAGGATTCACATTTTACACAGTGCCCTTCTAGCTTCCTGTTGAAGCACCGGTGGGGGCCGAAAGGATAGACGGTGTTGTGATATTCCTCAGTCCCAAAAGCCCCCAAACTCATGACAACTCTCGGTGGTTTGTGTTACACGTAAGCTTCTCCGTTCGTATGTGCTCTCCTCCCCTCCCACGAACAATTCCATCGCGCCATGTTCCGCAGACACCAGCGAATTATACCTGATGGATAAACGCGTCATTTTTTCTCTCGATTCATATTTACTTAGTGTGCTGTTCACTGTTACTACTATGGATGTACCTATATTTTAGTAAACACCGAGTTCATGTTGCAATGTGTGTACGGGCGTGCATTCTGTTCATTCCAAAGCACTATATTAAACTGCTTCTCGGTCATATACCTTACCAGTCTATGTCTGTAGCACACAGGATTGCGGATGTAATGCCAAGAAGCATAATTATCCATACCGCTCTATTCCACAGTCCGTAGATGCTCTTCGAGTGCCATTACGTTGCGTTGTGAAATCAGTGGGGTCTTCTTTCTTTGATGCGGCTTCTATGTGGGTTCAAAAATATACGAACTGATTCACTTTTTACCAATACAAAGAATATTTAGATACTTTCGTTCAGACACATTCACCGGAACATACTGTAGTACCGTTCCGGTGACTACCCCATCAGGTGATCGTTACAGATTCATATAGCCAGCAGAATAGTCAGCCTCAGTGTGGTTAGCATGTCTTCTAAGCAAAAAGCTCGTCTATTCCATCTGGTACTCTTTGTGGTCTGATTTTACCCTGATAGGCAGCATCACATTTTTTGCCAAACAGGGAGAATCAATTTCGCTCACGCAACTGAATGCACACCTGAGTGGCGTGTGTCATGTTGTGAGAAGAGCAAACTAGTGTCCGATATATCCACTTGAACGAAAATATCAAATTGTTTCCTGTGGTCATCGAAATGCTCCGTGCAGGTCTGTTCATTTCGGTCGTCGTCCGAACGTGACTGATGGAAGCAAAACTCGAATACTGTTGAAAAGGGTAATAATGAATGGCACGCACCGAACTGGTCCTTTTAGCTGTTTTCATATTGAATGATCCATTTTGAACGAACTGTTTGTCGCGGATACAGATCATGCATTTATCTAAACCATACATAACATCTGTTTCACCCCTCCCATACGTTTTTCATATTTGTACACACGCACACGCGCGCGTACAGACATGCAACCGTGATTTTTCATTACGTGTTTGTACCTGAATCCGTTTGTTCAAACAATTACTCTACCCCGTTCTTTTCGACGACATTTTCCATTCGGACATATTTGTCCAATATTCAGGCCATTATTACCCAGTTCTGCTAAGGGCACTTAAGTATCTTGGCCAAACTGACCCCCACTCAAAGGTAGCAAAGAAATTGAGGTCAACTGGTCCCACCACACCCTATACTACCCCCCGACCCCGTTGTATACATCTGGGTGCTAACGTTTGGTGCACATCACAAGGGCAAATTATATGTACACTATACCCTGTTTAAGCTACCATGTCAGTTGACTGAACAAAACAAATGCCATTCAAATATGGCATTTGTGTCAGCCACATGTGTGTTGAGACTAAACGGAAGTGAAAGATTAACATGGATGATGACATGGATGACGTGGCCTCTCCACCCAACCTCACCCCTCTCCGTGCTCCCGCTCTGTGTTCATGTGATTGTATATGTGCCTTTGTTTCATCTGATTTGCATGACTCTGGAACAGAGAATAGCAGTTCGGTGGCCGAAGAGTGAACCGGGGAGTGGAGAGGGGACGGGCTGGTGAAATAGAAACAATCCAGACTGAGGAGCTAGTTCTCGACGGAAACGATGTGTACATCATTAACGATGGAGACGCCCCAATGATTGACGCACAGCATGTTCCGGGATATCAGAATAACCTTTGCTGAGTACATCTTTGTCCATCCATCTGCTTGCTATCTTTCATTAAGGTACAATGGGGAGAACTTTTTAATCTTCCCGGGGCAGAAGCAACTTTGAGTGATCGTACTTGACGTATATTCAGACTCACAACCAGAATGCTCCCAGTTGTGCACTTGTTTGTGCTTTTGCGAAATGTATCTGAGCAATGAATTCATTACCTCTCCGTTACCCTCATTCCCCACCTCGTTGCTCTCCAAATTTGTGAAACCAGTCAAATTCAGTACAGTGACTGGTTTTGTAAGCAACTGTTTCAGTATCCCAGGTAGACACCTGTTTGCCCGACAGTTGTCCAATCTACAAGCGGCTGCTTCAGACAGATTGATTGTTACACTCTGAGGAAATAAAACAGGCAATTTTTTAAAATCTTTATAGTAGAAAACTAATCAAACTCGTAAATAACTTATTACAACGTGGATGTGTGCGTGTGCGTGTGTTCTCTTATTTTTAGCTTGCGATCGGTGAAATGATCAGAAGCGGAAATAGTAAAACCATACATCATGAACCGAGACAAACGGGAACCCTATTGGATTCTAGAGAAAAAATGTCGCATCCAACTCTGTCTACCGTGTTGTTTGTTATCGGTAGGGCCTACATAACTATTGATCGAACCTGAAACCTGTCAGTTTGCACGCCACTCCCTCCCTCCCCGGTCCAGGCAACTGTACAAACCGGTTCACTTCAGTGTGTCACGATGTAGCATTTTTGTGTGTCTGTTGTGATTAAATATCCTTGCGAATCGATAATGCTCGGCTGAAGTTCATTGGAAAGTATAAAGAAAAATTTGTCCCACTGAGTAGTATTGAAATTTTCTTTCAAAATCGATTCACATACTGATCAAGTTTCTGTCCGATATCGAAATATTCGATGAGATCAGGTCGAAGCGGATTGAAGTGCAATGAAATAAACACCACAAGATTTCAGGTTACGGACAATCAGAGATTAGTAAACCGTAAGCAAATCTAACCAAAGATGTATTAAATAGTGTTGTAACCCAACAGTCTGAAAATTCGACCCATAAAAAACACCCCAAAATTAACCAGGCTCTCGATTTGTGTTTGTACGTGTGTAACAGGTGATTCACTTGATCCCGAAAAACACTGCTGAGCAGAAAACAAAGCTGCGGTTCATTTACACTTTTAGTCAGCTAAACTATGTCAATTTGCAAAATGTGATCACACTTGTCTCTCCCCCTTCCTTCCCTTCCTCCCCGCATCTTCCTCTTGCATTGTTTGTGCATCGGACGAAGGAAAGTTGACCGTTTCTAGTTCACTGTTCGCTATGAGTGAGAAACAAATCACAGGTGGTTGTTGTTACAAAATGAACTTAAAGAACAGGGATAAAAAGTATTTGGTTTGACGTTTTTTTAATTTTTAGGAAACATGCGAGGAAGCCGCTCAAATGAAAATCGGCCGAAAAGAACACTTTCTTCAGATCGAATCGGGACGGAGTAGAACAAGTGGATTCATAAAAAAAAACCAATTATCGTGGAAAAATTGAAAGATAATGTAAAATGTTTTTAGCTTCAAGTGCCCCGCTGTCAATGCACCAAATAGTTTGGCGACTTTCATATGGTTATTCATTCTTACAACGCACATTGACTTGACCTTCCTTCCATCCATGAAGATTTTTCATGAGTTTGCGGCAATGGAACCGTATTGCTCGAAACTCATGGAGTTTAGAGAATGATTCAAGCATCTTGCATCTCGCTAACATCGCTGACTGGGTGGAGATGTTATTTAGTTTGATGAGGCCATTTTCTACCCTCATGGATAACGACACAGAAAATAGTTTACTGGACATAAAAGAATCTACGGATTATAATGAAAGCAGTCCAAATATGTTTGTAAGATTTTGTATGTGTATTCAATCCTGGGACACAGAGCAAATACAGCGGATTTATTTCCAGCAGGATGAGGCACTTACTCGCGATTCAAGGGTAATGAGAACTTGGCTTGACAGAACAATTCCACAAAATGGATCGGCGGAGGGGAAGGATCTGTACCCTGGATGCCCAAATCGCTTGATTTGACCCCACCAGAGTTTTCTTGTGGCACCGACTGAAGTTTGACATTTACACTCCACAGCAACATTCCGTAAAAAAGTGAAAGATAATATCCCACTCACATGGCAAAATCAACCTCTTTAAGTGGTCAGGAAGGTTAATGTGAGTAGAATGCAGCGCACTGAAAGACGTACTGAAAGTGAGACGAGGTGCTTTTAACAGTGAATATGGTCACGAACGTGTGTTCTCTTTTGGTTGAAAAGGTGAAACTATATGTTGTGTTTTGATAAATGAACAGATCTCATTCACACATGATTCACTTTGTTCCCAAGGGTTAATGAACTCAACTTCTTGCTACGCTGCTTATACGTAAATTAAAGAAGCTCGATTGTGGATAATTACATATGTTGGCTTACACGTTAATGTGCTTGAAACCATCATGATACCGACAAGTAAATAAAAGGATCTGACTCTGAATTACCTCTTTTGGAAGGACGTGAAATATGGTGTCAAAAGATTATACGGAGGTGAGTTTCGACCGTCACAGGTGAGTGCCTGTGTACTCAATAAACTTTCCTTTCTGTTTACCCCAATATGTAAAGGTAGAAAACAGTTTCACTCATTCCCCTGTGAACTGATCCGGTTTAAAGAAACCACTGTATGTATTTTTCCACATTTCAGGTGAAAGATCAGAACAAAAACAGTTGTCATTCCTCGCCATAGTCACAGACTATTCGAGAGGACAGGTGAAGATGAATGGGTTTGTGAATTGTGATCGTGATTTGCCAATTCGCACATTTTCACCGAATAAAAGTGCAAATGAACCACAGTTGCATTTTCTACTCAGTAATGTGTTTCTGTTCCGCCGAGTGTGTATGCATCTAGTCTCTTGGATTTCGAAGTTGTAAACAGTGAACGGTCAGGGCAGTTGAACAACAAGTAACTGAAGTAGTCTCATGCAAAACGGTCTCAATGACGATCTACAATTTAGAATTCAATTCACACTATAATTTACCTGGCTCCACAGAAATGTATTCTACTATTGTGAATGAACTAATAATAGGAACAAACGATCACCCCAATTTCCAAGGTACATACACATTTTCAGTGGAATTTTTCAAACTGCTTACCTTAATTTGAGGAGCAGCAAAGTTGGTGTTGGTGCTGAGCGATTGAAGGCATTCCACGCTGGCAGGTTGAGCTATCGATTCACTGGACGTTGCAGACGGAGCTGACGTCAGGAAATCATCCGACCACGCCAATAAGTCGACAGTGCTCAAGCGGAGAAATCATCTCTCCGGGGGACGTGTGTTGCACTCCCATCACCATCACCTGACTTTCCGCATTCTGTGTTGTATATCAGCCCTTTGATTGGCCACTTCCCTCTAAGTGAAAATTGTATCGTTATCCATTTAATAAAATAAAGTAAATGAAAAAAGACTAATCTCAAGCCTAATTGGCACCAATCAATTTTCACAGTAGACAGGAATGTGAAGATACGAGAAGCCCTGATGGTGAGGAATTGAGAAGAATATGACGGCGAATCAGTCGTTTTGTAAATGATGGTAGCTATAAACAGGAAAACAGTAATGGCCGACGTGGAAAAACGACTGACAAAATGGACCAGTTCCAAAAGATTGTGTACATCACTGGGTCACATTGCTCTCGGATTTCACATCAGTACTCACTTCACCTATATATCGTGTCGCTCTCACTTGAATCCCCGAATCGCTATCGGACTGAAAATAGTCGAGATAGGGGAATGAAAGAGAACGTTACTCCGCTGACTTGCCGATCAATATCAACCACGAACAGTTACCGGAATATCCCGATACCGAGACGCAGGATGAAGGCCAACAACGTAGTGGTTGGTCTATTGGAAGAAATAAAAGGAATTAAATATGTACGATGAAAGATTATTGGTTCACAATGTGTTAACCAATCAGCGTTCGTGTTATTCCAGCCGTAGTGAACTGGATTGGCTCCCGCTGAATATCATTCCCCCTGGATATATAAAGCGATGACTTGATTTGACTTGGTCGTCCTGAAACCGCAATGTGCAGCTCCCTGGTTAACGTTATCTCGGAGCATTGGATAACCGCGGTTTCCAAAAATTCAAGAGCCCGATTGGGGCTTTGAGAAAAGCATGGCAATCAGTGCCTCAGGACCAGATCCATAAAGTCATGCATGACTAGCATAACTTTCAGAGTTGGTGCTTTAGAAACAAGAATTACCACCCAACAAGCTGTTTGTGTATCATGAACGAGCACCTCAAGATTTAGGACGTTTCCACTTAGTATAAAACTCCAATGAACATGGCGTCAGTTCATGCCTTAGAGAGAGGGGAATTTTTATTCTTTTATTTTATTTTATTCTTTTTATTTTATTCTTTATTCTTTATCATGCTACCCAACTCACGGGTGCTTTTTCTTGCCCACTATTGAGCAGATACATTTTATAGAAATCCCTGGGGTAACAAATGAACTTACTAGGTTTCTAGGGAATGAAAAAAGATGTTTTGACAGTAATACGGACTTAGGGCACATTTAGATTCCCTTTTGTTTACAGATATTTTTTCTGAATCATTCGCTTGGGTGTTGCTTTTAGATGTGCTCTACCAAAGCCACCGAGTTGGGACTGCAAGCACTGATTTGCTTTCTTTTGTACTTTTTGGGCCTCATTGGTTATAACTATGATTAAACTTAAAGATGGTCCAAAATAAGACTAAAATATGTTTTTCAAATTTAAGGTCATGAATGGGTAAATAAATGGGTAATTTTAAGTGTAGTCTGATCTGTAAAGTAACCATCAAACTGCGAGGTATTCTCCCCGGTATGGAATCTCTAATTTCACTTCATCGCATAAAAAGAAAAGTCTCTGATATACGCCTAACTCACCGGAAGAGATCTTGAGACTAACTATCAAAATTCATATATATATATATATATATATATATATATATATACGAATATCAGGTGATTCTCTCACATCTCCAACAAATTCTCTATCCCGGAGCGATACGGTCCAATCAGAATCTCGGAGTATCGTGATAATGGTAACTGTTCGACTGACAGAGTGTCCTATTTGGTTGACATACCAGGTCTGAAGGAGTTTCCATGTATGTTCATAAAATGATACTACGTCAACATTTAGCGGTTTCTCTCATCAAAGGCAGAATAAAAGTACACAGGAAAATTTTCCTTCAAAACTATCATCCCGGTTTGCTATGGGGTGGGGAATTATGAATTACAATAGGTGTGAATTTTCAGAAACACACTGATGTGCACTATCTCTGATGATATGTTGTCCTCAATCACTGCCAGAATAAATAATAAAAGCGCGAGGGAGTATGTGATAGTTGGAATTTCAAAGGTGGAACAAAAGCCTGTCGTGGAACAGCTCGGTCTCTGTCGCGTAGATTTCCGCTCGTCAGATCAAATCAAGTCAAGTTGAAGTGTTTACATTAATAAAACAATGAATTATTCAGTAATACAATACCATCAATAAAATAGTGCATGTTTATTTGTATGAAAGTATGACAAAATGGATCAATCAACTAATAATAATAATTCTGAATTATCCTCTAGAATGAAAGCTAGTTTTTACTGTCCAGATACAGAAGAGCAAGCCTTAAGAACGACAATGAGATACGGGGTGATCAATAGTGAATACACAGGTCCACAAGCTGGTGCCAAGTTTTGGTGTTCTGCATTTTCAGGTTTCTTGCAGCTGCTCTAGGCCAAGCACTTCGTGAGTGCTCGTGTGGATCGCTTGATGCTTCCGCGTGTGTAAGACCACAGAACTACGTCGCTCTCCCGACCCTGGTCGAATTTAGTGTGATAAATTTTAGTAGTTATCGTCAATGCTCCAGGAACCCCAACCAGTGGTACCTTAGCTGTAACTTTCCCCAGCATAACTCGTAGAATTCAACGGGGAATACTGTGGGCCGAACTTATCGACCTTCCGGTAGATTTGAACGAAGAACCTACGGAACCGTACAGTTGTCTATCCTACTAAAACTTCTCAAAAATGTACCTACATGTTCGTTAACAAAGTTTTAAAAAAAGTCACTTTAATTTACACCCCTTAACAAATCCCCGCTGTAGGGGAAACCATCAAGAAAAACACCTCTGTCGTTCAAAACCGGTGTGGAACTGAAGTAATGGATGCCATGCTGAAAAAGCATGCAGCACCTGGTGCATATTTCAACGAAAGATAGTAGCGATTTGGGCAAACATGGGGGATTTTTAACCCTTCAACTCATGATTCGATTATAGACAAACATCGGCAGTGATGATGTTTGCTCTTTACCACCGATTTCAATCAGAATCGGATGCTTACGAACAGAAACGAGCAGCAATGACACGTCAAGTGTGGTCCGTTTTACTAGAAACCGAGTATTTTGTGGAATGTGTTGCGCACACTCAGCAAAGAAAACGTACCGGTTTCACAATACGTTTCGTTGGGGCGCATACAAGTTATTCGTGAATATTATATTATGAATTCAGGGCAGCTTTTCAGTGATCGTTTCACTGTGCATGAGGTCAAACTCAAACGATAATCCATGATGCATTCACTCCAACCGTTAGTGCATGCAGTTCTCTTTGACCAGATTGCGAACGCCATGATGGCATAAATATCATGCATTGTTCGTATTGTAGCTGTGTCACCACTTCACAATGTCGCACGCCATAATCGTTGTTCACTCTGTGTTCACCGCATCTTTGACCCGCTTGTTTGTGGTAAGTATGTTAGCCATGGCGTTTGACACAATCTGAGCTATTTCCCTATTGTCTTTAAAAAGCGATCACGAGGCTAGAATGTTGTCCGGTTTTCATATGGATTATATGGGGAGCGTGTATGAGAATATGATGTGTCCGTTGCATTTCCTGGTCGCGCACGGTGATAAGATCGACCGTTTTCGATCGTGGATCGAACTAAAACGTGTTCAATGTGAGCTGTTCTACCGGGAGTCGAAAGCATGTAGAGAACGGCCAAGCGATCAGAGCATTAAACGTGATTAGAAGTTCTCACATCAATGGAACGGATCAAACCACCTTATGATATAGTACAGGCTATCATCCAACGATCTGGTTTGAGCTTTCCAATGTCTTGCACTGAGGAAAGTCTCGCTCCCAGAGATGCGGTAAATAGTAGTTTAAGGCTAATATTAAAATTCGTCCTTGATGCCCGTGTTAGTGGATAGGGTTTGGGGCTTTTACGCCCATGACCACCATGTCTACCGGGTTGTCTTTGAAGCTTGTCACGTGAATTCTAGAGAAGATAGGTTCTCGGACGGTCATTGTGCAATTCTTAATTGACAGAATGAGTAACTTCACCTATTCGTACATGGAAGGCAGCGTTATAAGCTGACTTCCCGTGTCTAGAATTGTTTCGAAGTTCCAGCAGGCAGAGTAGAAAAGCATAACGGTCTAAATTTACCCAGTTTTTTTCTTGAACACCCAAATCCTTGGGAGAACAAATGGCACGTTGCTTCCTGGTGAAGCCATAGCGTGTGCAAGTAATTACAACATCAAAGTCCGTAAAGTATCCCAGCATCATTCGCCCCTTTTTGCAGGGTTCAACTCTAATGTCTCACAACATTTTCTGTTACGATAATAAAATTCGATCAAACACACCGTGTTTTCAATCTCGATCTTTTGTCTACAGAGCACTCTCTAGTTCGTTGCCTTTTACGTATTGTATCAAACTGCGTAAAATAGCTATAAATAATTTCATCGGTTCGCTTGACCTTATCATAGTGATCTTCTGCGAAACTGTAGTATTTCTACACACACACACACACACACACACACACACACACACACACACACACAATCATGGTCTATCAGGTAGACAAATGATCATTATGGATCTGCCAGTGTCTTTCTGCCGGACTGAATCAATATTGTGTGAGAATGCCAGTCACTTTTAATCAATTGATCTGCCCTTCTCATGCTTCTGTATTTAGCGCAAAATGCTGTTCATGGCTAGTAAACCAAGCGGGGGTGGGTATGTCTGAGCGCGCGGTACAGTGAAGAGGAAAATGTCCCTGTCGATAGAAACGTCACGTGGTGAAAAGAGAAACAACGAAAACAGTCGTAACCGAACGCACACAGTCCAATAATAAAATCTATACTACTCTTACAATTCCACAAGGCGGTACCCGATCGAGGAAGGTTGTTCATTACGAATAACGATCAGGGTATCAGTAAACTGTCATACATACAACAAAATACCTCATTTGGAACCAGTCAGCAGAATTCGTACACGCACACAGGATAGTTGATGGAACGGTCCACTGTTGAATGCGCATTCTTGTATTCACGATACCGAACAGCACCAATTCGCTTCAACAGGTCTTGTTCATTTTTGGCCGTTGACAGAAACCACCGATCACATCTTTTTGCGAACTACTCACTTGTGAGTAGTATTTCAGATCACTATGATTCCAATTTTTTATTTGGGTTAGATCCTAATATTTATTTAAATTATTTAAATTAAGCTCCTTATAGAATGTGCTCCAATAAATACCATATGAATGACTCGCAAAAACGTCCAGAAGCACACAACCGGTTTCGCGGTCCTAGCCGCTCATCAGGTATACGTATTTTGGTACACTAATACATGACACCTGATAACGAATCATCTCAATGATTCTTTGAGACTTATTCGTCTAAAATCCACTCCTCGAGCTGCAAACTAGAGTTTCATTGTACAACATACGTATATATATATATATATATATGTATATAATAAATAGATAATGTGATATAATGTATGTAATATATGTGTATATATATATATATATACATATTGGATTAGCAACCCCACACACCCGGATTCGGATCCCGGTGGGTTGGGTGCATATACCTAGCATTGGATGAACTGCTACAGCATATGCCAGGCAACGGTATCAAACATGTTTCAACTTGGCAAATACCAACCAAGTGCGTTATATCAGCGTCCTTACATAACCGGAATGAATCTCAGTGAATTTGGTGGTTACACACTACTACTACTACTGCTGCTGCGACTTCTGATATCTACCATGGATAAAACAGCTGAATATATCTGAATGGCTGAATATCTTGACGAATTTACCAAATGGAGATAATTTTTAAACGAATCGAATATCACAAACCTTTTCGCATAGAAGCAATCTATTTATACCAAATTATAAAAGCTCAACACAACTATCAATTGAATTTTCCCCACTCAATCACATATTGACTACGGATTGCAACTCATTCAAGAGATATCTTAAACACAACATTGGAATTATTTTCACACCACAAGAGTGAGGAACCCCAACCCAAATAAAGTGGTGTAATTTCGTTAGGAGCAATTCAGCAACAACTGACCATATTTCTGTAGTTTACTGGATATCCACCGAAAAAAAATCAACTGGATTCGAGGGGGCTGGTGTTCGCATTTGAATTGCCCAATTCGTCTGACAACTAGAAGCGTCAAGCCCAACAAGAATAGCATATTTCCGGGTGCACTTTATCGCCTTATGACATCAGTGACATCTATGATACCAATAATGTGAACAAAAGTACAAATCTATTGGTCCAATTTCATGATTGATGATCCGCAGGAAATTTATTAACAACTGTACGAACTGATTAAACTCCACCCCTGGATCGACTTTGGCCAAATCGTCTGCATCATGAAAGCTGATTCACTCAGCTCAAACCATTGAATTCATGTAATCTATTTTTGAGGCTGAAGCATTGAATTCATTTTTAAGACGGAGTAGTCACCAACCAAAGGGTGGCGATGATTGAATCCGAGCTCAACCTCCGGGATCGATGTGGTGATAACCACTGTCCGGCTATAGCCAGTTTGATCAGAGCGACACTGAATGTGTGCGCTTTTCAACAGCACAATGTACCCCACCTCTCCCCACCCAGGCGTCCGCTTCTTGCAATTTCTCGTGAATTCTTGTGATCAACATTTTGTCCCATTCATATATGCTAGTAGTGCACAGATTTTGGCTTTGACTTGGGTAAATCAGTTTTATCATAAATGATGTGTCTAGAGGACGCGAAATACTTTTAGCTTACGCGCTGACACTAACAAAAAAATGTGCGTCATCATTCGATTAGGAGATTGTGAGCGGGGGGGGGGCGGTGAAATAATTCACACTCCTGATCAGTGTTTTTTGTGATGAAGGAAAATGGATCTAGTCTAGAAGCATTTCATATAAGTGATGAATTTTAATGGCTGTTTTTGACTGAAAAATACCATTTCTGTTTACGAGTGATGATGGTGGTGGCGCAATGGTTTAGTCGCTAACACCGGCGTGCTTTGGACCCTATGGTCCGAGGTTCGAACCCCGCCACCGCCACCCAACTTTGGTGGAAGGCAGCTCTACTGTCGTCCGGTTCAGTACCACGCATAACCTGTCGGGGGCCTCATGTGGTTCGCCTCTCCAAGTCCTGGGGCTTAGATTGCCGGTTTCCACCACTAAGCAGCAGGTCCCCGTGACTATCGGTTTCGCCCCTGTCTGCTGTTCATCACATTTGGGTGTGTAATAAAAAAAGTGCTCAAAATATATTTAAAAAAACAATTCTGTAAATAGGATAAGGGGTATTGACAACAGGCCACAAAAGCACGTGGCTTTGGTAACTGATGAGATCTGGTTCACTAGTGCACATTTTGAATTGATATCCGAACATGTGAAAAGGGGTGCTTCAACAATTCCAAATGATTCTAGAACAAAGCGGAATGGTAATGAGACATTTTATATTTGTTACCCGAACAAACGGTTTCAATAAGAGAGACAAATTGATTTGCAACGGCTCCTATGTGTTCATACGGCTGTATGCGTATCTGACAGCGTGATTCAAATTGCAATTCGTGAAAACTCGAAGCAAAAAAGGTAAAGTGCTTGGGGGCTATACCTTGACTAGACACCTTGATACATCTCTCAGTAGATCGTAAAACACGTGAAGCACGGGTAGCACTCTTTGCATCTCCATAATTTCATCTCTCTCTCTCCCTCTTACCTTCACAACCTGGTCAAGTACCTCCCACATGTGACAGATTTGATACTTGGAGAAAAAACAACCACTTTTCGAAGAACATAGAACAAAGTAGAAAGACTGCGATTAAACTTCTTTATTACTATTATATGTCACACTTGCCTGAGGGCAGACTGTGTGTCAAGCAAATCATGGTACAATAATCTTTATGAAAAAGAACAAGGTTCCGTGATTGGCTTGTGGGATGAATACTGCCAGGTTGTCCAGGCCAAGGCAGGTGAATTTTCTTGACGAATTCACAACCGGGGCCTTCGGCTAGCCAAAGCCTAAACCGCAAGGTAGCGGGGCGGTGTGAAAACCACAATCCATTGGGAGATGGTGTCCAGTTCATCGGATCATACACCCTTCGGACGGGGTCAAACGTCCAAGGTGCCTAATACATCTCGATGCCCAATTGAACTGGTGACCATTGCCACAATCGGAAAGGAGTGGACGTGGTTCGCATGCCTCCTCTTGGTTGGTTTGGAATTAGGGTTTTTGGCCAACTCTCCTAGGTAGGTTACCAGTGGTCCACCAACCCAGTTAAAGACCCGGACAGTTTTAAATCATTGCATGCAGAGCCTATGTATCAAAATGCGGCCACTTGCAATAAGAATTGCGCAGAAACCAAATATCGTCACATTCAATATGATTATATCTAATATTACCATTATTATTAATATTAGTAGTACAAGGGTTAATGGCCAAGTGTCTAGGTCACCAACTTGTGACCTGAGAGTTCTAGGTTCGAACCGCTCCACCGCCTCCCGTCTTCCCAGAGAGCCTTTATATGGTCACGGCCCCCTTCCTGATTGTTGACTGTACATTTGTATATTCGACAAACGAAAAAGGAAGTAAAATGATATTTATTTATTTTTTTCGTATTATGGCTCGGATGATTATGATTGTGATGATGATGATGATGATGATGACGAAGGTGATACTGATCGACATTGTAGCCTGAGAATTTCGTCCAAAGCAAGGAAGAAACCGAATCTTCTCAGATATCAAAACCGTATTCATCTGTCAACCAGTCAGTCAGTCAGTCAGTCAGTCAGTCAGTCAGTCAGTCAGTCAGTCAGTCAGTCAGTCAGTCAGTCAGTCAGTCAGTCAGT
>UZAN01040501.1:0-11062 GCA_900618425.1 Echinostoma caproni
AAATCATCCCCCATGTGAAATTTTTCAGGTGGGGGGACCGAAGGAGCAGATTGCGTCCGTACGATTCCGGAATGAATGACGGAGGAGAGGAGGGTGAGAATACGTTGCATGAGGACGCCGAAAAATGATGTGGGAGGTTCGGGAGAGTCCTGTTTCTCGGTATCACTCTTCGGATTGCGTGGCATCCTGGCAGGGTCGCCAAATCTGTGATATACTATGGTTCGGCACCACCCGTGACACACTCACACAGATCGGAAACACTCGGAGAACGACAGGATGGAACAATTGGAACTCAGGATTTATTTCCGCACAGGTTTTACAGCGCTCAACGCAGTCGCGGGGGTGCAACGTGAAAAATCTATATAAAAATCGATAAAATCAATAGCTTGTCATTTTAACAACAATATCAATTCTCGTCCTGGTTTCGGTCTGTTTCATTCGGGTCTTCTTTCGATTGTTCATGCCAAACTGGTGCTGAGATACCTGGAAGGCAACCGAGAGGGGGATTACAGTTAGGGGCGGTCAGTTCGTTCTGCCTTGGTACGCTACACTAGCTTCAGTCGAGTTCAGTTAAAACAGTCATTCAGCATGCATTTCCGTGCATCGCTTTTGGTTGCTACTTTTTGGTTGCCCATTTGGGTGAACAAAAGGAGGAGGAAAACAGGAAGGTTAGACGTAGGATATAACAAAAAATTGAAACGTTTAGCGGACTTATGTAGCAGAGAAATTTAGAAGATGCACAAACGCCACTGTTTACGATACCCGGCCATATCAATCATTGTCTCTAACCATCGGTTACAACCATCCCGAGGCCCCAGCCAGGGAGTCTAACAGGTCCTATGTGACTCAGACTCATGGTTAGGGTTTTCATACCTTCGTGCCAGGTCTTAGCTTGGTGCCCCTTCAAACCACTATCTGTCTCGGCAAACATCGGTTGCCGTGGTAACCTATCTGGTGACATGCGTAAAACATACCCCAAACAAAGTAATCAATGGAGGTCGACCACTTGCTCCAGTAGGCAACCGCGGTTGCTTAAAACTTCGCGCCGGACGTCAGCATTGCTCGTCTGGTTGCCCCACCACATTCGTGCAATGCTGCGTAGACAGCGGTGCTTGAACGCCGATAAGCTATTTTTATCCTATTCCCGTAGCATATACTCGATGGCACCACGGATGTCCCAAGTTGGTAAATGCAAACCGAGCCCTCTGTATGCGAGCGAAAACTTCGTCCGTGGTGCGTCCACCGGGTGAGATGTAGATACCTAAGTAACAAAACTTATCCACCTGTTCTATTACTTTCCCAGTTAGAGTGATGCTGGGTCTTGGACCAACCCAGTCTTGTTCTAGCATTTTACACTTAGAAGGTGCGAAACACATTCCCAAAGTGGCTACACTAGCACTGAAACTGTCCAGAAAAGCTTGGAACTTATCTGGATCTTCACGTAGCAGCACAATGTCGTCTACATACTCTAGATCAGACAACCTTCCATCCGGCAGTAAATCAATGCCGCTATCCTCGCACGAGTATAGGGCTGTTTCCATAATCAAATCTATAACGAAGTTAACTAAAAAGGAGGAGAGAGAGTAATCTTGTCGAACACCGCTTTCCGTGGTGAACCCGGGTGAAAAGATGCCTCAAGCTCAAACTCGGCTTCGGCTAGGAGTATATAAGGATTGTAATATTGAAATAAACTTCTCGGCCATATCCTTCAGGGAAAGGCAGCGCCAGAGTTTACAGCGGTCGACTGAGTCGAAAGCCGCTTTCAGACCCAGGAAGATAGAGATGGTGAGTCTGCGAAAAGAATGTCGGTGCTCCAGAGTTTGGCGAACAGGGAAGATGTGGTCGATACAGACTCGACCAGGTCACCGTTAACGTGTGGCAGGCAATCGACGGAGTATGATACCGGTGAGAATTTAGAGGCAATGTTGGCAGTCTTGGTAACAAGAATCCGTTGAGCTCGAATTGGTTCAGATCGAAGGCTTTTAATTACTTCGAGCAGATAGACCTCCAGGAAGGAAAACTAAAGGTGGAGGCGTCATCACTTATTTGCGCCGGTCGTAGTGTAACTCTAACAAATGCATATTCACTCACTGCACACAAAACATTTCTTGTATTTCTGTGGAATGTAAACCACGTTTTCTCCTGTGTCACTCTTCGATCATCTTTTCAAACCTATACACCAATCCTGACTGTAGTCCTAGTGAATTGTCTACCTTCCTGGATGTATTCTATCCAATCATGTTGGACAATTCTGTCACATCTGTATTCCTTGTTGCTGGTGACTTCAACAGATCTGATGTGAATTCTAACACATTTATGTCCCTTCACAACACTTTTACTTTTTCCACTCGAAATGATGCCTCCTTAGACCCCTTTCCGTTAACGAACCATCTTTTTCCCCTGTCTTCAAACGTGCACCAGCAGGCAAATCCAATTACTGGCTGAATAATGTTTTACCTGCAATAAATGGTAAATGCAAGCAACAAATCCTGAAAAGGAACGATGTATTTAAGATACCTTTACGACAAAATCATCTGAAAAAAATTGATGGAATTAAAATCCATGGTTGGCGGTATGCCCTTACAACCACTCTTGGATCCTGATATTTCAGTCTTCTGTGAGAACCTAACGAATTATCTCAACTGTTGTTATGATGTGTACTGCCCTCGGGAAAGGATTCACATATATAGCCCAACTGATTCATCTCCAATAGACTGAAATGGTTACGAAGGCTGAAAGAAAGGACATATCGCTCGCGAGATAAACTGACGGTCAAACCTGTCATCTTTCACATCAGAAGCGGGATAGCCCATCTCAATCAATCATATGCTGACACCGTGCTAGGAGACAAATCCTGCCGTCAGCTTTGGAACGGACTGAATTTGCTCTGTGGTCGTTCAACTTTACCTACTATAGTCTCATGTGGTATCAATGAGCTTCACTAATCTTTTGCTTCAGTGAAAAACATTGTGTAAGCTTCACCGAGTTCAAACACAACGTCACCTGATTTCCACCTTCCCGTGTCTATCAGAATAGAGTAAACTTTAGAGGAGTTAAGTGGTGTCCATGGAATTAACTCCGCTTGTCCTGATGGGTTATCCTTAGTGGTCCTTAAAACATGCGCAAATCGCCTGGCACTTCATTTATCTTTAATACATGTTTGTCAGAAGGAAGACTAGTTAACACATGGCGTGATTTGCGCATTAGTCCAGTACCCAAGAAAGAAAAGGGTAAGTTTCGGCCTATTGCCTCATCTTTAGTATTATTTAAGACTTTTGAGCGTATTATTATTTAGCACCATTCCTCTAATCTCAATTTTCGTGATTCCATTCAGTTTGCTTATTGTAAGCGTCGCTTCACTTTAGATGCCCTTGCTTGTCTTATACATTCTGTGTTATCCATTGTAAACCAAAAACACAAAATGGTTCACATTTGTTTCCTGGACTACACAAACGCGTTCACTCTGTCGACAGAAGCCTCTTATTGACACTGTTACGGCGACATAATCTCTCGCCACATCTTTTGAATTGAATGTATGAATATTTTGCCGACCGACGCCAATTCACTTGTCTCAATGGTGTTAGGTCTTCTACCGTTACTGTGAACCAGGGTGTAATGTAGAGAGCAATCTTATCCCCTTTTCTATTCTCCTTTTGAATCCAAGATTTGCCAGTCACCCCAAATTTTTTTATTTCTTTTAGATGTGCCGATGACATAGTAGTTGGTGGTGCATCTCACAACAAAATCCCTTCAGCTAACTCCCTTCAATCAGCCATAAGTTCCATTTCTGAATGGTCCGATGGTGTTAACCTTTCTTTGAACCCTAATAAATGCACTGAAGATTAGTTTTTCATTGACCGTAGGCCACCAACTCTTTCTGGATCATCTGCTCCCAATATCATTATCGATAACTTAAAAAATGAAAGGTCTAAACACTTCAAATATCTTTGATGTTTCGTCTCTGCTGACCTCAAAGGATCTTATCACGTAAAACAAACATTTTTTTAAGTCAGAAGGTTGACCTTTTATATTTCACGCCTTCGGCATCTGAGGATGCTATTGTACATTATCTCCAAATTTATTTTCTCATGCGTTTTATGCCATTGAACCTATTGCTCTCCCGTTATTTTTCCCGGTCTACTGTCTAAAGATTTCATAATAATTAGACGCTCACTGAAAAGCATTTCTAGATATGGAGCTGTATCTTATGAGGAGCTGGTTGATTCCATTGTCAATCAATATTTGAATGCGTGTGACTGTCTGTGTGACTCCAACTTGTCTGATGAGTAACATGCCATACACGTAGCCCTATCTAGCTCCATTTTTAACTTCTGTAATCCGCAATAAATTTAAACCTTTATCTACTCGGACCACTGCTTTTCACAACTCCGTTGTTCCTTACCTTTCACGTTTGTTGGTTTCTAGGGAGTGAATATCAAACGAACTTGTACACAGTCTAACGTGAATTTCCACGTAGACATTTTCCTTATTCTCGGTGTCCGATTCATTAACGGCTCAGTGACTTCTTGTAACCAGCATGCGTTTGGGATTATTCGGGATTGAGAAGAAGAACTAGAAAGATAGGAAGGAGGGATTTTCAAATGGGTGCCTAAGACTTTAGGACACGACATACTTCGCCGTAGCCCAAACCGACGTAGGGGTTTTTTCTTTGGGAACGCTAATGGAAGCTTTCGACTCAAACGTCTGATCCAAAAGGCAGTGGGGCGTACATCCAACGCGGGAGCGTGAACGAACCACCTGTGTGGGAGCTTTTGGAAACCTGTCACGCAAGGACTTTGGCTTTCGGTTTACTGTTTTGTTAGCGGTCGGTCCTCATTGGAGATTGGTCCTTAGTCTCTCACCCAATGAGACAAGTGGAACATGGACGGGACAGCACGTTATTGGCTGGGGGCTGCCCAGCTTGGGCGGGCGGTAGCTTTCCAACGAGGTGCGAAGACCTCTTTCACCATTGAGAGGAAGCCCTAGGTACCCCGCTCCTACGTCCATCTGTCGGGGTTTGTTTGACCGGTAAACAGTCCCTCATCGTGTTTATTTGCTGCAGTGGCCTCTCCAGGAGCGGGTGTGGATAGAAGAAAGAAGCCAAGAGGATCCCAAGCAGCTGGCCTTGTGAGACTGATCTTCGTCTGGCTTCTACCCATTGACCTTTCAGGTATGATTGGATCTGCGGCTGTCAGGAGCCGTCGTGTTTAGCTCGCACGGCCATGGAGGTACTCAAGCCATCGCACCACGTCAAGGTGCAGTGTCGTTGTGATGGTTAGTTACCAGTGCAACGTACGAGACAAGACTAGCATGTTTACAATGCTGTAAAACGCGATTTACAGTAATAGGTATTATTTTCACCTAACACTAGTACGAGATCATGTATTAGTGATGGGTTTGTTTCCATTCTAATGCCAATATAATACTTCACAGAGCTTATGATCTTGTTTGGGTTTCATCCGAAGCATTCATTCTTCTTTTCAACTGAGCACCGAATCCTTATCGTTATTGCATGGCTATTATAACAAACTAGACAACTAGACTGGTTGATTCAAATTGGTCAAATATGAGTTGGTGCTAACCCCGTCTTGTAGGCTTGATTTGGGTACCGTGCTTCGAAAGTATGGTTAGAAATCGTACCTGTGGGTGTCAATGCATGGCTCCGTTGTGAGTCGATAGATTTTGCGCTACTGATTAGACCCAACCATGTTGAATCAGCTGCACAGTTCTTCGGAGCCTTCAGTTTACATTCTATTTGCCTCGTAAAAGTTGAAAAAGCAATATTTATTCAAATCAAGCCCACTACCACTCACATAAAAACAATTGTTTCCAAATGGTTTCGTTCACCAGGAAGCATCAGTATGATATTAAGTATAACTTAATCTACCCCTCGCTGTATCAAGGTGTTCAGCATAAAGTATACCATCGTAGTTCGCTTGATATGATGTTACTCCTGACACCGTTACGGTGCCATCGACATAAGTCAATTACGCAATCGAGTCCCTGCTAAGAAAGTTATTCCCCATAAGTGAATTTGCTTTCAGAACTACAAGTTCCACATATAACACCTCTACCGGATTGCTGTAAAATCTCCATTACGAGACGCAGTGACGAAGTTATCTAATTTTGCACCGGTTTCTGACTACCTCCTTCATTAGCAGTTCCATCCGGGAGGATGACATTTGCGGCTTTGAGGCATGATGTGTGAGGCAGTCGTGGTTTATGATGAATATTGATTACGGGTGGGGGAGGGGTTGATGAGTTGTTGAACTATAGGTTAGAATTAGTACGCATGTTATCCAGCTGACATGGTATTCGTCGATAAATGAAAGATGACTCGGAATATCTGCGTTCAATATAGTAAATCAGTTATCTCTCATTATGGCACAGTTCTAATTCAGCAGCTAAAGTTTCCGTGTCATCATACGTTCTATTATTTGCGCACACCGAAAGGTTTTATTTATGTTAGTACACAAATTGGCTAGTACATGGTAACTCAAATCTCGAGTGCATGTTTAAATACATTTTCTCACTCGTAACAGCATTCTGAAACTTCACGCTGCCAGCTTTCACTATAACAGGAACGCAACATGGCATTTCGTGCGCTTGGATCATGAAAACTGATTGTTTCAGATCACCCACATCTCGTTTGGCACGACTGACTGCACGTGATCCCAATAAATGATTGATACGCGAAAGCGTTCATGTCAACCCTTTTTGGATACCTTTAATGGATCAATCTCATAATGTACTCGTATTTCTTAAAACTGTTCATAATCTCAAAGTGTGAATCATTGGGATAATGTTAACGTCGAGAGTACGGAAATCAGTTCATCAGGCGCTTCAGAAAGATTGTGTGCTACCGTTGAACACACCAGGTATACTATGATGGTTTCCGACGCTGAAGTTAGAGTGCTCTAATCAACTTAATGCACCGCAAATTGTGCTTCGTTTGGAGTTCAATACAATTGACTCGCGCGCAGTCAACGTCCTTAACGTTTCACTGAAGCTGATGATTTCACTGAGCATCAAACGAGAACGTGGAAGTTGTAAGACGTTTCTGATTGATTCAATTAATGTGACCTGGGTCGCTTGGACGTCAATCGACCTCTTTCGCCTTTGCATTTTTCACCAACCAACTTAGACTATTGTCAGCCCGTTTTCTTCAAAGTTTTCTGTTTCCCTACCACTTTTAATTGTGTTTTAGTCGCTGCCATCGGTGTGCTTTGGACCCTGTTGTCCAAGGTTCGAGCCGGGCCACCGCCACCCAACTTTGGTGGTAGTCAGCTTTGCTGTCGCCCGGTTGTACACCACGCCTGAGCTCGCGGGGCCTTATGTGCTTCGCCAATCCAAGCCCCGAGGCTTAGATTTACAGTTACCATCGCTGAACAGCAGTTCTTCGTGACTATGTGGTTCGCTCGACAACTGCTAATCACACACTGGTGTGTAAACAAAAAGTATCTTCGTGGTACCTTATACCCTGATATATGATTCACTGTGATTGCTAATGATTACCAAAACGAAGTCTGCTTAGATTACTCATCCAGCTGTCCTGAACTCAATAACGGATCATTTTATAGAACCCTCATGTGTTGAACACTCGATCATTGATCGATCACAGTGAAAACCCAAAATAATATCAGCACGGAATCACAAGCAGGAGCGTTGCTTAGAGCGACAGATAGTGACACCAGATCCCGGCAACCAGCTGGCAATTTTGAAGTCATCATTTTCAAAAAAGGATGTAGAAAGGTATGCAGAAAACGTGTAATGGATTATATGCAAGCTGTTATTGACATAATACATTGTGAACCCTGATAACTCAATAATCTTCACAGTCGTCACAGTTTTCTCCTAATCACGAATAATGTAACAATGCGAGTGAAAGAGCAATTGCCGAAACGAACCTTTCTCTGTTGTGCTTTACCCATTCAATTGTGCCTGTCTCTCGTTTAGGATATTTGATACTAGAAAGGAACTCCATTTCAAATATTGGTCACCTAATGGTGTTCGGACACAAATAATCAATTAGTGCAAAGATCTTGCCAGTATGCGCCGCACTTCACCTGATCTTCGGAGTCTGAACATTGACCAAAGCTTGGACGATCAGTATTCTAAACGACAAGTGCATATTTTATTGACTAAGTGATGAATAGAGTGAGTGAGACATTTCAGCTATCTTCGCCTTGGTTGGAGACTGTGAAAGAACGTGTGGAAAAAGTACACAAAAGTACATATTATTTACTTTCTACCAGTTCTTGAGATTCAGACCAATGACTTTGTATCCAGCCAATGGTTATCGTCATGTTTTGAATTTCCACGCTGCACCTGTCCTCATCGATAGCCGAGTAGCCACACGTTTAAAAAAATAATGATGTGGACGGTCCACCTCGGTCATTCATTTTATTGCTGCAAAATGAAATCAAGAACAACTCACCAACGCTGATTCCCCAAAACTATCAATCATTATTGTGAGAAGAATGGGCTGAGTGATTAAATTGACATTGGTTAATCAAGCTGTTATCATGTGCGGACAGAGAAGATAATCAATCATGTGAAGTGGTCAGTCACCAAGATGAAGAGATATTTTATTGAATGTGACTTTTTAGATCAAAACTAAAATAGTCACCCGTAACGTGCCACCTAGCCCCTCCCCCTCCGAAATCTGGTTGGGCCAAGTGTGCTGTGCTTTTCAAAGCGTTTGTGAACGTTTCTAGTTCAATCTTTTATCACAATGAAGACTCACTTTATGCATAGCATTCATGACCGATTTGAATGTTCGTTAGAAATTTTAGAAAAACGACGGTCTACTCACAGTCATCACCATATCAACACATGGGGTAAGAGAATTTTCGAAACTCCATAGCTTGTATTGAATTGTGCTTGCAAATTGAATGTTTGAACGAGAAAGGCGTCAATCCTGAGGAATAAGGCTGGACAACTTCCTTTTCGGTCGAACTACTTTCATCTAAATGAATTCCGGTAATCCTTAACCGTCCCCGTATTGTGAAAAATGCATTTACACAAAATGAAATGTTTTGGGGGTAGACGTCATCATACAAGAAAACGAGAAAATACATTCTTTACCGAAGTCCTAACCGAACTGATATTGTGCAGTTTTTCTGTCCACGATCCTGTTTAAACTACTCTTTTCCTTCCCTAGATACAACACACACATACACTAACATACACTTCCATTTAATGTTTTCGATCCCACACATTTCATTGAACCAAGGAATCATATTGAAAAATATGCTGACTCACATTTTTGCCGTATTTGTTCATCCTAGTTTGAAACGGGAAGGGTCATACTGGCAGCTACAAACCCACTGTGTGCATGTAAACCCTCCGTCCTCGACGAAAAAAATAGTTCCGGTTGTTTTAATTCATCCGTCGCTATCACGCAATTCTTGCCATTTGGGAGTTTCCGTGAACAGCTCTGAACAGCACTGATTATAGGACCGGCATTGGGCTTTGAGAAATACATTCTCTGTCTGTCTGTCTGTCTGTCTATCTCATTCCCAGCATGATCATATTTCAAAAGGTCGCTCCACCACAGCTTACCCATGGAGTATTTAATGATTCAGACAGATATTTTTTAAATGACACTATACTAAATATCTGACTGTTTTTTTAAATTTTGATTGCACGCACTTGCGACTGGATCAATGTGTCGTTACTATAGCTTCAAAATACTGGGATAAACAATAAAACAAGGGACATACAAACATCCATGCAGACTACCTTAACGTTCGAAAATCATAAAATATTCACACGCCCCCTCAAAGTGACTTGATTAATTTATGCGACCAGATGGAGTATTTGTAATTTCTATCACCTCCTGTTGGCGAGTGATGCTAGTTCACCCGTGCAAATTAAATGAACAATTTAATAGTGAAAAATTGTCGATAATTAACTTAAACCATTTGGATTGGCCGCAATCACGATAAGCATTCCGTTTAAAATTTGCTGTTTCTATCCCACCTCGTCTCTGGTGCCAGTTTTTACACAACTCGGTTATCGTACAAATGTCTGGAACTATCCGAATAGGTGACATCTGACCATAGGTTTTTATTCAGTCCAGTGGTGATTTTGTCATTTCACATTCAACAATTGATTCCAATGAATCTGTAATTTAAATGTTTACTTTAATTGAATCGAGCAACAGAACAAACAAAGAAGAGACGACTAGGGTACCCTGATCTGCTCAAATTGCTGACCAGTATAAATAGGCCATGGATAAATCATTTACCCTAACTTCCGTAACAAAACGAACCTGTTGTGTTTCGAGAAAAGAACATAATAAAACGAGCGTATGCCGGTGCTTTAATGGCTAGTTTATTACATCCTATATTTTTGGTAGACCAGACATGGGTTAAGAGAGGTGAGACATGAGTGACAAAGGGTAGAACGAGATAGCGTAACTCTGTTCAATGGAATGTGTGGTGGTTCACAGTGTGTATCGGAGTGTGTGTGTGTGTGCGTCCTTGTGCGTTCATAAGGATGAATGCGTTGGGGAATAAATGTGGATTGATGGGCAACGATTACGTCACTAGAATCAAGGGGTTATTCATAGTAAGACCAGTGTTGTCTTGCAAACTATTTTCTGGCGCGCAGCCTGGGGAACGTGAAAGAGACTGAAGTGTGAAGACTGTTGGTGACCGAATGTGATACTACACCTTTTCCCATCAAGCTTTAGCCAAAACCCGCAATCCTTTAGCCTCGACCCGTAATCATTTAGCCAAAACCCACAATCCTTTAGCCAAAACCCACATTCCTTTAGCCAAAACCCGCAATGCTTTAGCCACGACCCGCAGTCCTTTAGCCTCGACGCACAACCTTTGGTCACACCGCTGTGGGCGAGTCAGAACAAAAACTATCGGAATATTCTGAGGTCAACGAATGTTGAAAAAAATTATATTTATATTTATTTTTAATTTTTATTTTATTTGAACGGGGTTCAAATCGTGAATTGCCACAGACTTCTCAAACTATGACGTAACTCATGCTTCAGTCAACAACCACAATCCTCTAACCTTGACCAGCATTCCTTTAGCCACAA
>UZAN01040501.1:12000-32361 GCA_900618425.1 Echinostoma caproni
ATACCGTTACTACAGTCAACTGCGCGGCATACGATCGTCACACCTTCTCATTTATTAGTGAAGCTTTGGAATATGAAAATTTGTAAAATATAATTTTTTTCAACATTCGTTGACCTCAGAATATTCCGATAGTTTTTGTTCTGACTCGCCCACAGCGGTGTGACCAAAGGTTGTGCGTCGAGGCTAAAGGACTGCGGGTCGTGGCTAAAGCATTGCGGGTTTTGGCCAAAGGAATGTAGGTCAAGGCTAAAGGAATGTGGGTTTTGGCTAAAGGATTGTGGGTTTTGGCTAAATGATTACGGGTCGAGGCTAAAGAATTGCGGGTTTTGGCTAAAGCTTGATGGGAAAAGGTGTAGACGTGGCAATAAATGCTTCCATCATCATGTATCGGTAGCAGAAAGCCTTGCACACAGTACCGACTTAAAGGGAGGTGGTTAGTTGTTTCTTAACAAGCATAACTTCTGTCCTTATCAATCTACTATGCATTTAGTTGGGGTTTATGACAAAGTCGTATACCTCGGTGGTGCTAATTGTTACCTACAGAAGTCAGCTATGGCTCAGGCTCAGTTGAGGACAATATCTAGCGCCTGGGAAGTGGTTATTCAGAGTCAATTGTTTGAAATTTTGTCACGAACTGAGTAGTTTAACTGGACTCACACTTGACTCAACAATAATATGGTTAATTGGAACCTCTACCATAGAAAATGAGGACATAATTTGTCAAGCAAAATTTTGTTGGTCTACCAAATTCTTTTGTGAAAAGGAAACGTTCAATAAATTCTTGTTGAACAGCCCAAAGCTTTGCTACCACAAAGTTTGATGATGTGTTGATTGTGGCAGAACGCGTCAAGAACATATTGTTGTGTGAACTGCATTGATTACTTCGCATGAAATCTGAAGTTATCGAGTTTTTGTAATATGATTGTTTGACAAAACTCTTTATTGAACGGGGATCTGCTTCAATGAAAATCGTTTAATGTTTTCTTTGACACGGCGCGCAAGCGATGAATCTCAGTTCTTTAACGGAACGGAAGACTCTTCAGGTAGAAAAGCGTTCCCCATGAGACACGGTAAGAGGATCAAAGGTATCAGAGAATGGAACAAAACGATGAATGCGCAATAAACACCCCAATGTCCTACTTAATAATGGCCAGTTAAAAAAAACATGACCCGATAAAACGAGATCCCTGAACTCAAATACAGTATAGAGGAAGAACAAAACAGAAAGCAATCGCCAATGAATATTCCTTGATGTATTATTAAAATGAAATAAAGGTGAGAAACTGGAGACTCGTCAATTCAGAAAGCAAATCCAAACTGATCGGATTCCGAGCATGCTGAAACTCTATTCAGATAAACAAAGCAGTACTCCGTGACACGAATCGTCTTCAAAATGTGCAGGAAGCTTACCTACTCAACGTGTTTCTACGTAATGGAAACGGTTTACGAGGATAGTACAGCAATCAGTGACGTGGGTTCAATGTCTTAATAGTGAATCTCAAAGAACGATGGACGATAGTAGAATATCACAATATGTATATAAAAACCTTTGGGAATCATACCGAAATTGATGCAATCAACAGCCAGTTTGTTTTTTAAAGGAAAATGACAAAAGGAAGAGTTATTTTGTCAAAAGCAGAGGCTTAAGTTTATAAAAGAGGTTTTTTCAAACGGTGCAAAAATGTGAGAAATGTTGTTTCGTACATACAAACGATCAGTGGATATAACGGGAAGAAATTGAGGTGATGAATTTTTATCATCACACAAAGAACTCAAAATAATCAACAGAGTAAATCACAGGGCTATTGAAGGACTTATTGAAGCGCGGCATCCTCACATAAGCTAGTGTGCACAAGCACATGAAAGTGGAACTAATTTATTAGTCTTTGAAAAACCATAGATTCATAACTGGTTCGTACAAATGGTGATTAATTCGAAATCGATGGAAAGCAATTTGAAACCAGTTCAAACCGATTTTAACAGAATACAAACTTATTCTGAGACATCAAGTCATTCAGGTGTAAATTGCGTAAACAGTGAACCAGGCTGAGCTAACCAATATTAGTTTTCCGACAAAAATGACCCATATTTTTCCCTGCCGTTGTGATTTATTATGGAAATGTGGTAAATTTAGAGAAGGACGATTACCTACAACAGAATATAGAGCACCGCCAGAGAGAGAGAGAAATTCCTTGAGATGAACGTAAAATGCGTGTGTTCGATGTGAAAGATCTTTATTGCATTAGGTAAAGCGTGATGGCCGTCGCTACTGACAGCGAATTCCCAACAAATCACTCCGATTTGTTCATTTGTTCATTTGATAGCTCAGAGGAAAAATTGGAAAGCATAAAACAAGAACCAGACTTACTTGTATTAGATTATATTGGATTTATTGAAACCCAAGCGAAATATATATCAGCGTACGTCCAAAAGTAGACCACCGCCATAATACTTCGTCTAATTCGAAATAAATGGACTGCGTTTCCTGAACTTTTAGAATCAGGTGTGGAATATACACAGTAGTTAGCCTCACGTATAGTGGCTTACCAACTGCTTTTTTCGGCAGAAAAGTGCGTTACACGACGTTCTGATAGGACATCGAGGACGCAGTGATGGCCTGTGAAAATGAACTAAGAAATACTGCTATCTATCTGTATAAAAGTACTCCCAGAAGTAGGAGCTGATGAGTGACACAAATGGAAAACAAAAAAAAACGATAAATTAAATGAAAACTCATGCAAATCGTGTATATGATTGACAGCAAAGTGCACAGAACAGCTGTTTTCTTAAAATATTGGAATGTGCCAGTAATTCGGCATTTATTTTTCCCCCAAACGGTGCTGCCAGTAGAATAATGAACTTTCACCTAATTGTATTGAAAGTTCTACTCTGAAGTGTTTGCTCTGATTTACTGCAAGGTCACTTACCGAAGATTTGGAGTCCAATCTATCATCGCCTCCGCAAAAATATGTTTTTATTTTTCTTGTGTGCTAACTCGATCACAATTCTATCCCTGCTTTTACCGACTGTGACCGTCTTCATTGATTTTATTGTGCGTATGCATCTCGAGGTAGGTGATAGATATTTTAGTCATATATACCAGGAATTGAAGAACACTGCTTGGACGCTGATGTGAACAGGTGCGTTCCTCATCTATGCAAGCGTTGGGAATTTGGGTTTCTTCAGGCACGTGTTACCATACCTAGAGATAGCATCATTCCCTATCATTATCCAAATCTTCGTAACTCGAGCAGTTATCCCTAGCGAGGGGAGAGAGAAAACGACAAAACCAGGCCATACGATTGCTGATGCCCACATTTTATAATGCATTCTCGTCCATGAGAATATACCATGTAATATTGCGTTTATTTCATGTTATCACCAAAATGTACCCACACTCTGTGAAATACACAAACACGTGAGTGTCTCGTTTATCAGTAACCTGTTTTTCCTTCGGTGAATGCATTTTGATGATAAAAGGCTTGATAAAAGCATGAATGGTTTCTTGACGATGTACGGTTAAGTCCGCGCAACGATACACCTTGTCGTATTCCATTTATAGTGTGAATCAAATGTGGCACACCTTTTGCATAGCCCGAGCTTTTCTCGTATCAGGACCGCAATTCCCAACCTCACATTCAAATGGTGACTCGGAGTCACTATTTCGAATGGATAACAGGAGAGAAAATAATAATTTCTGCTTGGTTTCTCTCTCAGTAAATGAACCGTTCCGGCGTTGGCGTATAACATTATTGATAATCAGTCGATACAGACTACTAACGTACGTCACAATGACTTTTTCTATTACGATATCAATTGTCTTGAGCTTATCAGAATGCATTATTGATCAGTCCGCTATAACTATTTCTTTGCTGTAGTTTGGCTGTCCTGTTTGATCGCACCCCGCTCTCATATGATATGCGGTACTTTCGCGTACGTTCCCACTTGACCCGCCCTCCTTCTTCCTAACATGCACGTCTATGAATGGATCCGTATGGTTATTCCCAGGATTACCGATAGAAATGGAGAATGAGGTAACTGCAAACCTGCCCAATAACTTTCAAGCCGAGTTCTTCAGGGAAAACTTTCTAGTTATTGCCCTGCTGTATCTTTGAGTGCTTCATGCGAATGCAAGCGGCTTAATTACAACTGAAGGCAGATCAATGCCGAACAAATGTTATTTGGTTGTAAGCTAATTTCTGTGCAAAATCAGTCACTCTTTCTGTTTCGCTGAAGTTTGTGCAAAGCTTGAGAATGAAAAAATCAAACCAGCTTCTCAATTGAGCAATTCAATAATGCACCGGTCAAGTGATCAGCGGAAGGATGTAAAACAATGTCGACAACAAAGGTGACTGCAATGCCATTTGCCATATAGGTTTCTTTCTGTCGCCCGCGCGTGTCTTAAATGCATCAACATTGTCCGCGAGTTTGGGATCCACTAGAGTGTGGCAGATCGATGGTTACCGTGACAACGTAGAATTAACATAGAATGAAGGGGGCCGATACCGATGTTTAAATTAACTTCAATACATCTCCGGTATACAAGTTTTGCCAAACCATTTCGTTCAATGCATACGTTGGCAGCGCGAGAATGTTCGGGTAAATATAGTACTCACCGTCTTTGAATTCCTCCAAAACCACGGTGTACTCCTTGGAACAATCAACAAAATAAATGCATTTCATATTCACAATTACCTGGCTCAAAAACATTGTGAAATGGTTCCTTCATCATTCATCTCTGATGAAACGAAGTGCGTATATCATTAAAGACTCTCATTCTAAACCTTCCCGGTGTATAGTAATTACTGTATACTCCAGGGATAAACACCACTTCTCATTCTCAAATCTGTAATCACGTTGAACAGTTCTAGTGAGAACAATTGCCTCGAGGTGAGCTCGCAGCGTCCTGTAAACTAATTACTTCAACAGAATGGAAATGAGATGTTAAGTGATTATCAAGTGGTTATCACAGCATTTGTCACACGGTTCTCACAACTCGAAAAAGGTAAACCACCCTCGGAAAGTTAGCATCATGCTGCTATTCTGCAGTATTTGAGGACAGTTTGTAAAAAATTTAAACTGCTAAATCTGTTAAAAATAAAATGAATGCAGCCCGGGGATTGAGAATAGTCAAATGGTTTGCATGTGAGTAAGGTAGTTGTCGCAACCAGTAGGTATACGTAACATCTGGCAGCTTTCTTATTCCTTTGAATGGGGTGAAACGGTCGCAACTATGCAAATTAGAAAATCCAGGGGAATAGCTATATGCTTCCAGAGTGATAAGGTGCTGGAAGGGCAGACCGAATGAAAATAACAGTCTCAAATGGCGAGGAAGATGCCTTTCTATATTTAATTTCTGCGATAGGTCACTCAAAAGCATACAGTCTACTCATTTGGATTGCCGAGATCCAACAACTTTGTTAGATTTGAGTAGACAATCATCACTTTGCGGACACCACAAGACTTCCATAAATGCATTACTGGTTCCTCGGAATTTCACTCACCCAACTCAAATATTCGACTTGTCAGGGTTTCAGACAAATACAAGGATTTGCAGTCCTACTACACGGATGTGGCAGACAATTTGAGTGTCCATGACTTGTCAACTTCTCTGAACAACAGAGCCAATCCAACCACAGTCTTTGATTTCAATTCTTCGAATAAGATTACTTTTGTGGTGCACAGTAGACGGAGTGAGCTCCACATTGAAGGAGACCTGCTATTCATTGGTAACCTAGGTCACGGGCTTGGATTGGTAAACTTCCTAAGGTTCCTCCAGGTAATGAGTGGTTCTAACCGAAGACAGCCTACCGCCAAAGATGGGTGGCGGTTGCGGGGCTCAAACCTCGGACTATAAGATCTAAAGCAAACTTTTGAGAGCTACCAAACCACCACGCCGACACTAACCAATTATAATATCTTTCCTTCAAATTTGACATGGAATGCTTCAAAAGTTTCCTTGAAGGTTTGATGTTGAACAAAGTGGCTGCCACAAAAATGGTGTTAAAGGGCTAAACACATGATAAATTCGGTGACGATTTGTGGACGTTTATCCCCAGTGTTCTGGGAAACGACCTTTTTGATCGCAAGAGACTGCAACAATCTCATCGAGCATCAGCTGAGGTTTCTTGACGATTTCACGGGTCTCGGCAGCTGGTACGATCCCACCTTACGAGGCAGCATTACAAGATAACGAACCAATGTTATTAAATATTCAGCGTTCAGATGAAAACTATGTGACCACGAATAGACAACTACGTGATCAGTGAGGATATATTTAGTCGATATGTCCTCGTACATAATATTTGATCCCACTGACTTCTCGAATAAACGAACCAATTCATCTGTATCCTTCGTTCTGCCTCTCTTTGACGTCAGACCAAGGCAGATAACTTTTAGTCTGTTGTTTGGTTATGTTTTGATCCATTTTCCACGATTCATGTCTATTCTGAGAAATACAGTCACATTTTGGGAAGAGGGTTTATCTGAGCAGTTTGGTCGATATTACGTTTATTTTGTATTTGAAGAAACATCGCATGTTGAACAGTTATCACAGATCAAGTTGACTGTCAAAGAAATAGATTGTAAGACAGTTTAGTGATCCAAAAGACGTCAGTAACGCTGAATCTCAGGGGTTAATAGAATATATTTACCACAAACACCGGAACTCTGCCAAAAGATGTCTGGCACTCCGTAAACTTTACGGAACTGACAGCTACAGGAGAAACATTTTCAGATGTTGTTGACTTCAGCAAGTTTATCCACGTCAAGCATAACAGATACTAAACAAAGGTCCCTTTTCGCGCTTGGCATTCTGGCCATCTTACTAAGATTAACTATCTCCTAAAAAACACGGATGCATCTTGGAGTCGTAGTAGACTACTTTCAAGAAGATCTGCTTGTGAGGAGGAGCATCTACAAGGTTTGTCATTAGGTGACTCACTTTCTACAACTCAGTCAGTCCACTATCGCACTATTATATTCACTTAGAATCATTTACCACCTCAAGTGGTCTGTGCCTCGAAATTAGTATCTTTCAGGAGTTATCTTGATGATTCTCTGGCAAACATTATGTTTCAAAACCCAACTACATAATATATTCTCCTGCGCTCGTCAAAAGCATTACAGCACTATTTGACTCACATGGACTAACTGTGATCTTGTAAATCGTGTTCCGAACCAACGTGTAAACACCCTACGGGATTTAATAAGCGAAGATTTTTGTAATTTTTACCATAATACAAATTTGAAAATTTGAATTTAACTGTTCCACAAAGTTAGTCGCTCGATGAAGTGCTGGTTGCTGTCCTGATCAGTCCTGTTGTAATTTGCTTGTTGCGATTTTCGTATACTGTTCTTTAATTAGAATTAAAAGTTTTTCATGAAAAAACCGAAAACAGTTGCACTAAAATGTATTTACCTCGAAATCTTTCGTTCACCAATTTCGACTAGATAATTAGCTATTAGAACCAGATTTAAAACGTCCATCAACTCTTGAGAAGAAAAATGTCCATCGGGTTAAAAATACTCTACTACTTGGTATGAAATTTTTCGTCGATCAGATGACGCCTTTTTTGCACCGTTCGAATTACGTAATCATTTTTGTTTGGGCAACCGAGTAGAGAACTGGCACGTGGTGCCCATATATGAACCCTGCGATTTGTCAGATCATCTTAAGCACCGTTCTATGAATTTCCCAGTGCCTTTTTTCGACGGTACTTTGAACAGTACTGGGTCTGCTATTGATAACTGCACCGATGCGCAGAGGATGAGATTGTCGCTCCATCATCCACTTTCACCATGAGCCACATCGTTCTCATCAGGCTTTCGTTGAAACATTCAGTGATTTAGCCTCAACCCGTAATCTTTTAGCTAAAACGCGCAATGCTTCAGCCAAAACCGTTAGTTATTAAGACTAGACGCACAAACTGTAATCACGCCGTTGTAGGCATGCAAGATCAAAAAGTATCAGAATATTCTGAGGTCAACGGAAGTGGAAAACATTTATTTTCTACAAACGATGATGGCGTGAACCTTGGTTAGGAATGAGTTGTGGTTAAATTAACATGCCGATGATAAAAACACCATTCACAAACGTCACCCCGTTTAGTAAGTCCAGCCTCAGACAAACCTCGTAATTGTTGAGATTCGACCATCGTAATTACATCAAATGTTGCAGCGGTAATGAACTGATTTTACTAATGAGGGTGTGCGTTTGAGAACGGTGTTCATTTTCCTCTGTATTTTAATGCAACCATTTATCAAGTCTCGGGTTCACTTAACGTAAAGATACGGAAAGGTGAGCACTTACTTTTTGGTGTCACATTTTGATTTATTTCAGGGCTTGTGAATATAAAGCAATTTACCGTTTGTGTTACATTTGCGATTTTCACTCACAGGAGTATTGCGTGTTATAGGAAAGCGGTGAAGCTGTACGGAGTGTCAAATGGTTTGACGATACAGGCACATCGTTTAAACCTTCTCCAATCGACATGTGTTGTAGTATACAACCTCTACACTTCATTCTTACCAAGCTTTGTGATGTCAACATTTGTAGAAGGTAATATTTTCAAATTCAGAATAAGCCGATAATTTTTAATATGACTTACCTACTCCGGCGCGACTGAAATTTATGCGTACAGGCTAAAGGGCTGAGTCTTGGCCAAAGCATTGCAGGTTTCGCTTAAGCTTGATGGGAAAAGGTGTGGTGATCAGTTTGACAGTGAGCATTGCACTGTTTCGTAAATTTACGAAAAAATGGAACACTCGCTTTGATAGGCTGATCATCTGACGGCTTTTTGTCACTGACAGCATACCAAAGAAGAAAAAGCATGGGCTTTGACAAACCTTTTCCAAGATATCCGGTAGAATTTCCGAAAACAAAGATTCCCCCACTGGTTTTTCCCCAGCGAATTTTTAAATAACCGATTTGAGTACCCTGGATTGTGCAAAACCCCATCATTTTATCATTTCGTGATGCAAATGTCCATAGATAGCAGCTGATTTTGGTCCATTTAACGGGATAGCTCATCACAACCCATGTGTTCTAGAGAACTAAAATGGAAACCGTTTTCTCTTTATTCTGGAATTGCTGAAAATTTAGTACAACAATAACGATACGTGAGTCCTGCATATATCTAGTTTATATCTGTTTGCCTCTCTACGCTAGGAGGTTAAAATAAACTTCGCTCCCTCTTAGTTGACGAACAGGGTACCGAGCGCACTATGGTGCGGTTACTTAGGCAAATATTATTCCATATTAACTGCAATGTCACTTCTCGCGGCTTTGCAGGTAGGATTATATCAAGTTAGTTTTCACTAACGTAATGACCGATACCTTTAATCGCATATTGATAGTAATGGTTTATTGATGATGACAGACACAATATCAGGAGGATCACGGTTTAAACCCTTATTTTTGATAAACAAAACCGAAATAGTCTTTCATACTTTGCTTGAATTACGATTCACGAAAGAATTAGTAAACTACTACAAGCCCTACTAGGCTTTTTAATTTCTGTCATATGAAGTGCAATTCTTAGCGATGTCTGTTCAAGTTTTAATCGGAATCCTGTGTGTCTTGTCGCATCTTTCGGATAACAAATAATGGTACTCATGCCACCTAGAAAAGGTAAACCGTGTTTGCACTGTCCAGTTACATTTTTCCAAGTTACAAATCTGTATTTATTTACCCGGATTACCGCCTATGGTTATATGGCAGCTATTTACATTTCATACCTAGCTGTTTCAATTGCCTTACTATTGTTGGTTGCCATTTGCCATATGCTAAGAACGTTCAAATATTTCATCCGCTTTGGAATATGGTGACACAATAAAACGCTTATTTAACGAGCCACACACCTCAAGGTCAACGTTCGAAGATCAACCGGTATGTTTCTTGGACCACATTTTTAGTTCTTTCAGTAGTGTATATAATGCGTGCGTAGTTTGCAACCAAATAATGTATCAAGTTATTTAAGTTGGAATATTTTCAATAATTTGCTTATTTACTATTCACTGAATAAAACGAGATGAGCATTTTAAAATACATGGGCTAAACTTGATAAACATTGTCCAACATTCCTTCAGAACTTTCGGAAATATATTTATATATATATGTATTGTCAGAATACAATAAAATGTGGAGACAAAATGGAAGAGAACAATCTGCAAGGTTCGTTGAATCGCCACATTGCTAAGAGACAGAAACACAAAGGTTTTAAGAAGGAAATCGTTGGAAAAGATAGCATGCACGGATTTCACCATACGTACGTTGGTTGATCAAACGCTTGGACTAGAAACAGCTCTACGCGTCCAAAATCAAACGGGAAAAGCTCCCCGTCGGAGGATTTCTCTTCAGTTCAAAACACGTCACACAGAATAGAACATACCATAAAAAGCCCCGGGTTATCTGATAATACCAAAACGGTAATCTCTCATTCCTGTTTTTAAAAGAAATAAACCGCATTTTCGAAAACCGAGGAAACAGGGAGCAAGTATTGGAAACCGACAGAAACATTCCCACTCTTCGAGCGATAAAGGGAAGAGTGACCGTGGTCCAAATATAATATAATCCTAAATACAAAAGACTAATATGCTGAGGCACATCAACAGAACTTGAAACAATGACTTCCCCGAATAAATTTTATAAAAGAACCAGTGATGTTATGCAAGATGTCTGCTGCTGTAACATTTCTTTCGCATATCATCAGTTACTTCATTCGAATTACAAATGGGCATTTTAAATGTTTATGGGGTATGATGACAAATAGACAGGTAAGGCAAGAACTCAAAGATCTAAGACAAGAGGGAGTGATTGATCAAAGGACGCTGCACACTCTTCCACCAATAGAAATAGCTACCCCATGCATCTATGGGTTGCCGAAAACACAAGCAAGGAACCGCAGTGAGACCGGTATTGTCAATTCATACTGCCACCGACTCGCCCAGTGGTTGGTGGAAATAAGTGAACCGGTGCGATCAAGTCCATGCAAACACAGCCTGCGAGATACTTTTGACTTCATCACTGTTATCGCCAACATGAACGTCAAAACAAGGTTATATCATCATTTGATGTACAATCACTTTTTACAAATGTTCCTTTTCAGGAGTGATTTCAATAATTCCTAATTACGCAGCCGAGCACAACTTATATCGTAAAGTACCACTTCCGGAATTATGCAGCTGGCTAAGTTTATGCACATCACATGTTCAGTTTGTATTTGATTGCAAATATTATAAACAAATTGACGGAATGGCTATTGAAAGCCCTCTAGGACCTGTATTAGCTGATATTTTCATGGATTAACGTGAGGATAATGGGCAACACGTACCCGTGTATAGGCGCTATGTTGACGACGTCTTCCAGATTTGTGAGAGTGGACGGCAGATGAATGAATTGTTTCAACATCTGAACGCTTTACATGCAAATATCAAATTTACGACCGAAAGAGAAACAAATGGAGTTTTGCCGTTCTTAGACGTGCTCCTAGAATGACGGGTTGAAGAGTCACTGGCTAGAAGTACCCATCATCAGAAAACTTGGTCAGGGCAATATGTGCATTTTAAATTTTTGCTCCAATAGTATACAAGCGTGGGCTGGTAGGTACGTTGTTTAATCGAGTAGGCCAAATCACCACGTACGACAAAATTGACAAAGACACAACAGTTCTCTATGAAACTCTGTTGGACAATGGCTACCCTAAAACGTTCGTTGATAAGTATTCCAGAGAGCAAGGAAAAAATACACACACTGCTAACTGTTTCTCGGAAGTGTTTCTTTGTTTACCCTACTAAGGTGATGACGTATCGATTCTCAGCAAACATCGGTTCAATGTGATAGTCAGTCGAACGTACTATGCGGACAAGTTGGTCTTCATTGAGCAAACAAATCGAGGGCCGGTGCAAACAAGAAAGGATCCCATCCCCACAACCGCCAACTCAAATATAATTTATGAATTCTCTTGTATCTGTGGATGCAGATACATCGGTTGTAGGTTGCTGCATTTGGAAACAAGAACTTCGGAGCACATTCAAAATGACTACTGGCTAACGCAACAAGAAGCGCTCGAAGCTGTATCACGAAATACATGAAGGAGACTGGCCACCGAGTGAATCCAACGGACGCATTCCGAGTTTTCTATCGTCCGAAACGACCCTACCAGCTAAACTTTGCGGAAGCCGTAAACATACGAAGAACGAACCCGATTATGTGTGCTCAGACGCAGATGGTGGTCGCATTGGCTTTACCGTGGAGTTAATCCGCCCCCGCCCCACAGTATCCTTTACTCATCACCTCATCATCGTAACTTTCGTTCTCCTCTCCCTGCCCCATTCACTCAAACCATGCACCCACACACACCAATTCCATCNCCCCATTTCACACCTTTATTTAGATAATGAATTGCAGCTTTTCTTCTTGATAGTCGTCAGTACTGTTTAATCGGCTTATCAACGTCCTGTCTTCGCATGTCCACGTGTTCTACCTTTCCCTCTCCGCCTTATACCTACTGAAACACAAACATTAACACGTCATCCTCATCCGTTTGCTAACCATTTACACCCATCTGTATTCGGATTAGAAGAAAAGGGTGTTTGGAAACTATTTACACTGTGAACAAGTTGTGTGAACCTCGCATTTGAATCTATTTGTCCATTTGTAATTCGCATGAAGTAACCGATGATAGGTGAAAGAAATGTCGCCGCAGAAGACATTTTGCATAACACCACTGGCCGTTTTCAAATCAACATAAAGTAGACAGGGGTGCCACTACTAACTGGTTACTTTGGCTTCGGAATGAAAGAAACACGAACACCATCATAACTGATGTACCAATCTACCAACGAGGAATGTTAATTCCTTTTCTTTCCTATGCATCATTTTGGAATGTCGATTTTTATATTCTAATTTGATGCACAAAGCAAGTAAAAAATTAGCATTATAAGTTATATTACTTAACTCACCAACGCTCCAGTGTGGGTCAGGGACTGCAAACAAGCATAATGAGCAATAGTCGTAATCTCATCTGACGCTTGTATCATATTTTACATTATTGCCCGACTAATTATATAGAAGTTCATATTCTTCACTATGCAGCTCTATGAATGTTTGCGGAGCAAGTGTGCACTTCATTCATTAACCGAAAAACGTAGGTTTTTGCACAAGCGATAAAAAGTGTTCACAATTTGGGTTCACCAACAATGCTTGTCATTGTTTCTCTGTACGTAGTTATGCCAACCAAGATTTACGCTAAACACCACAATTAAACATAAGATCATGTTGCTGATAGGACTACGGTTCCTCATTTGGAAATTTGTGTAACGGGAGCCCTGACATTTAGTACAAAATTGAATCCAAGCCTATCTGGGCTTCGTATTCTCACTCCCACATTGGGCCGGAACGTAGCTACACAAGCGTCCGACAGACGAAGGTCGTGTTACGTTAAAGTGAATCGACTACGGCCAAGCGTGACGAAAAGCCCAAAGGACTCCCGACCGTAAAAACCAGAAGACGTTTGGTTGCAAAAGACCTGCTTTGAAGTACCGTGGCACAGAGAATGCACCAAAACTACTCGCAAAGTGGAAATTTGTACAAAGCTAGTGAAGACCACGGGGCGAAATAACGGGCAAACGGTGCAGTTTAGAGCAACTTTTGCAATGGCGGTGCAATGACGGTATCCTTAAATTCGGTTGCGTGGTCCGTTAGATCGTCCGGCTCAAAACTACACAATCACTGTTTACTGGATTTTATCTGGGATACACGTCTTTTGTTGCCATAGAAATGCTGTGCTACTATGTTTATCCAAAATTCTGTGAAATACTCTGCCCTCTTCAAGAAGCAAATTCAAATTTCCGGCCACTGGATTTGACCTTTTTTGGCAAATCGGTTCGTAACAGAGATAGAAGAACTGACGGAAATTTTTACCAATTTCCGAGAAAACATCGATCTGGATGGCGGGTCACACTATGCAAGCAATCAGTATCGGACATCTGAATTCCAGCAGTTATCAGTGGAAATATTCACTCTCTGCTTGGTAAAATGGCGGAAGTAATAGGTCTGACAAGGAGACGTGAATATGCAAAGGCTGGACTCGTAATGCTTCAGGAGAGATACCTCCACAATGCAATTGTTGATAACGTTTTCGAAATCGACAATGTTTCTATATGTCGAGTTCACCGACTCGTTTTGTTTCACTAACGAAGCCGTGGTGTTATCACATACATAAATGACGATTGGGGCAAATCAGGCAAACGAGTTTTCGCGTATTCCACTACTTTTATCATTACTTCTCAATACAAGTGTGAACCTAAACACCTCAGTAAATTCCGAAACATTATTTCTGGTAACATTTACATTTTCCCTTCTTGTTTCACCGATCATTTTAGTGGTTTCATTAACATTTTCTCCACCGTTTTACTAAATTATTTAGCCTCTTCCCTTTGCATCGTGTGTGGTGACTTCAATAGGTTTCATGTCTCGTTTTTGATTGTCCTTGGATTATAGAACTTTGTCGACTTTCCGACCAGACTGGAGGCTTATCTTGATCTATGTTTCGGTAACGACCTGAATTTATTTAAGTTGCGCAGCCGTTCACCTATTGGCACCTCTGATCGTGCAACACTGAATCTATCTCCCACGATCTACAGTTGATCTAATCATCAGTTATGTACTCGGTATCGTGACCGTCGTCTTCGTGAGCGTCAATGTAAACCGAAAAACCTCGCCAGAGATATATTACAGACTTATTTCTCTCTATTTGTACACAATGACCCCCCTATATTTTGTGATACCCTGACTGAACATTTGAAGTTCTGTTATGATACATCCTGCCCGTGGGAAACGTTATACCTACGGCTAGACTGTTTTTCGTCCGTAACACTTAAACGATTGCGTCGGAAGAGAGAACAATCTTTCAAAGCAAAACAAAACTCTTTGGCGAGAGATCACTCGAAAACAATAAAGGTGGAAATGCGGAGATTAAACGCCGCTCATGTGCAAGCACTGCGGGCCACAGGAATTATCGTGATACATGGAAAATGGTGTTTCAGTCCTGTGGTCCCAAAACGAATGAGAATCTGCCACCTGCCAACGTGAACGGTCTCAACCGTCAAATCAACAATGTTGGAACCAACGTCCCTCCTCTATGCACAGTAGTCGTCCCTGCTCTGAATGTTTTTAAGTCGACTACGGATCAAACTAAAATGTTCAAAATTACCATCAGTCTGAAGTCTAATTAGGCATGCGTTAGCGATGGGCTGTCATCTGTGGTGCTCAAAGAAAGTGTAGTTTCCGTTTTCCCAGGTTTCAACCGACCTACTCAACATTGCATTTCGGACTGCTGGAGAGTGGCTTCTATCACGTCAGTACACCAAAACGGACCGCCAAAATCCTAGCTGAATGCACTAATCCTAATTTGTTTATCGTAGTTCCAGGTCAACCATTGATGCGTCGACATCACTTATTCATTAGGTCTCTTCCTCTTTGGCCAGGAAATGTAAAGCTTTTTGAGTATGTTTCTTTGATTATAGTGATGGCTTTAATTGTCTTGATAACTCCAAACGTCTTCACACTTTCTGAGAAAAGCATTCAGCCGGATTTTACCAATCTGTTTCACCAATCGATTACAGTTTACTAAATATAGGAGTAACAGCCCTTCACTTTTACCCTCCACTCAACGAGTTCTTCAAGGAGTTATTTGTTCTCCTTTCTTGTTCCCAACCTATATTTCTTCAATACGGGCTTTTGGCGAACGTTCGCTCATTAAATATGCCGATGATGTTGTGCATGGCATGAAGTTTTAACATTAATCTGTGTACCCCGAACTTATGCAGAATATTTCACTGCTCACCGACTGGTCTTAACAATACAATCGAATGACTCCCTTCAAGTGTAATGACGTCCAATTTTCTTTTCTGAAGGTTGATCAATACATCGATGTGATGAAATCATGCCAGAATGTCATTATCAATGGAGAATATGTTTCCAGAGCATGCTACGTCAAATATCTTAGGGTCACCATTTTCAACAGTCTTTCTTGGTTTCCTCATGTAGTGGAGACATTTCGCAAAGTCCGAAAACTCACGTTTTACATTATTCATTTGAAAATGCTGTCTACAGCAACTCACTTAATAAAACGTTTTGCCTTCTCTTGTGTACTTCCCCACTGGCTTTATGCATCCCCGGTTATTTTTCCGGATATATCTCGTGAACATGTTGTTTAGTTTACGATTTCAGCATTTTAGAGTTTACCAGAAGCATTCCACCAGAAAAATATTGGACCCATCTCACTCACTGTACCCTCATCTTAGTAAATTTATCTCTACATCTATTACTCATTCCAAGTTTAATCATATAACAGCACGCACCACAACATGCAGGTCTTCTGTAATACTGTACTTGACACAAGCTCTTACCGACACCGATCTTGTCATGGGGACCCTTAAACAAAATATTTGCTAAACTTCCCTTACTTGTTTGTATATGTGGTGCATCATCATCCCTTTTCACCATGCAATTTCCACCAAAGAGTAATTATGTAGTAGCTGCATGTTCGTCCCCTATGGGTTAATTAAAGCTGCTTCTTGATTTGACAGAATAAATTTCATAATGCGGTGGCAGTTGCTTAACGTATCGATCACATTATAAAATGGGTGTCTCTTTCTGTTTAAAAGCCCTATTGTTCTGTTTGGATTCTGGAGTATCACGTTCAAATTTTGATGCATTCTGAACCGAAACTGGCTGTGCGCCGTTATTCGTACGAATGTCCGAATGTCTTCATGAGTTTGTTAAGCGGATTGCCTGCGTCACGACTGAAACACGTATCTGCACCACTTGATTAGTACATGTAAACTACATCGCGGAGCGCTCGAAACATGCATCACCCACTCGTTCGTCCCATGATTAATTATGGATTGTCTTCGGTGAGCCGGTACACTGCGTGGGATTCCGGCTGGAGGCCGCCTAAACGATAAAAACTAAAGATGACCCTGTGGACCTCAGTCATATTTACCGCTTAAATATTGATCCTCAAATTGTGTGAATAACTTTGGTATAGGTTTAGTGAAGCCAAACGTGAGGTAGTTCAGCAAGCGCTGAATCTTTGCCACACAGATATTGCAATTTATAGTGTAACTTGAACCATTCATTTTATAAAAGTTCTAATCCCATTAGTTTGATGTACCAAAAGGTTATTTTCGTCGACGTTAAGATAGTTAATATGTAGTCAAAAATGCAGGATCAATTTTAGTATTCTCTTTAACTAACAAACACGAGAAAATCAAAAATATGTTTGTGTTATTAGCGAGAAGGTAGATATACCTGATAGACACTACTCGTAAACGGACAGAACATTCATTTACTGGTCATCGTGCATTAATTCAAACAGACTGAAATAAATTGCATGCCCCCTTGAATTACTCCAAGATATTTTCCTTTTAGTTGTGGTAAAACTAGGCTGATCGATATCCCACAAAACTATAAACGAGGAATCGTCCCCACCCCACCTCTCACAGACACACACACGTAGAGGATTGCCATTCTCACAGGGATTGACAAGAGATGAGTAGCAGCATTCATCCAATAAAACTGTATGCACACACATACACACACTTCATACAGGTACAAATAATTAGGGTTATTTTCATTTTCTGTCAAAAATACGAAACTGTGATGACACTATGATAGAATATTCTCGACAATCGTTGTTTTGTTTTGGTCGGGTAACGCGTATCGCTCACTATAGTTGGCTCTTCCGCGTGCACGCTTGACCGCCACTGCTGTACTGCGAAGTAATCTGTTATGCGTGAGCAGGTAGGAATTCCGAAAAAAAGAACCCAGAAAAGTGTATTATCGTAGACAGAATAACGCTCCTGAATGAGACACTAATGCATCGGAAACGGGACCAAATGAAAAACCGTCTCGAAATGCCCTGAAACCGGTTCGTGAACCAATCAAAACGTAATTCATAAAATAATAATATGCAAACTAGTTGTGATGGCGGCCAGTCTTTGTTTTTCACTTAATTGGAGAACGATGTACAAGCAATTCTTGTTCGGCAAAAGATGGTTGCATCGGACAAACAACAGTGACCACAAATTTCGTTTTCAAAGCATTTCTTTCCGGGGAGGATTTTTTAGAGGAAAGTGTTTTTTTATATTCATAAAATGTGTTCCTATTCCCCACACATTTAGTTTTGTTAGAAACTCCTGGAATTGTTCGACGCAAACCGGGAAAACGTGGATCATTCGTTGAGAGAATCTTTCGCTTTTGATTCGAAATTTGTGGAATGTAAGTCAACTGATATGAGGTCAGATGAAAATTTGAATTCTTTTCGTTTCTTCTGTTGAAACAAATTGTACAATCAGTCGGTGACCCAATCCATGATTCATGCATGCAGTAAGACGTACGTTTCAATACACAAACACTAACTGGATAAACCACGGGTTAAAACGGAGGCAATGCAACTAAAAGAAGCACAAAATGGTTTACCAATTGCATTCAATCTGTTGCAAATTCTCAGGATGGGATACACTTGGTAAAAGATCAAACGCTGAGCTTCGTCTTTTGGAAAAACACGGGATTATGTGGTGAGTTCGGTAATGGTTCTAAGAAGTTCAGAAAATTCATTGTCTTGCGGGCAGTGGTGGGTGGGTAGAGAGATAAACGTGTTGTGCAAGTTTATCACTAATTTTCCTGTTGTTCAGTCTTCATGCAGTCGATGAGGAATTGACGATGACAAATGGGGTTCAGATCAAACGTGAAGGAAGAAACTTCATTTTAGAGCATTCGGATCTAAATAAATTCACTTCCGCCAAATCAACTTGCACTACAATACTTGAAATTCCCCAAAAACTGAAAAGTACTTGATAAAAAATATTGGGGTTCATAAGTACACAAATAAACACACGAAGATTCCAAGAAGACGGGAAAAGCAGTCGTGTTTAACCCACGTGGCCGATGAAATAAATGAATTGGTCAATCAGCTATACTGTGGTGTTTTATTCTAAATACACAACTAGTGGGAATCTTTGTAGTCCCGTTTGTTTCATATTAAATCAGTCTCAGAAAGACTTTGAAGTTTGAATTTCCTGGTGTCAAACACGTGCCTGCCATTATGAACCGACGTTTATCAACGGGATTGAATGGGACTATTAACAAGGTTTAGGCCAAAATCAATGACTCAGAACTGTTAATTAATGGTCTCATTTCTGTCAAAGTCAAATTTTATTATGAGAATAGCTTACAAGCTGGTGCTTCTCTTGTCCCATAGGATATTTACACAGATGAATCGTTACACATCGAAAAAGCAGTCACATGGAGATTCGGGTAGGAGATAGAGAATGTAGGCTACAGTGAATTTCCGTTTGCCTTTAGTGTACGAATGTGAGGTGTGCCAAGGTTTCGTCGAGTCTTTGATTGAAAGATTCAATAGTGGGTGCACAAACGACATGAGATGGAAGGGTGTTCCAAGATCTGCATACTCTGACTGCAAAAGACTGGCGCCGGCAATCCAGTCGAGACTTTGGGATCAGTAGTTTGAAACGGTGTACCCGTAGGTGTACATTGTTTGATAACATGAGAAGCGATCAACACGGATGGTTTGGGTTCTGCAGTATTTAATGCGTCAAAATCAATTCTCGCCGGATTCGGCGGTACGAGCAGAATATAGTCCCAATGATCGCAATCTGTCCTCGTATGTCAGGTAATGAATTCCGTTGACCATTTTGGTGGCCATCCTTTGTGGACGCTCAAGCATCTTACGATCACGTTGAAGCCATGGACTCCATTCCTGGATGGCGTACTCTGTATAGGGTCGAATGTACACTGATGGCAAACGTGGAAACAGTGACGATTCAAACCGTCCAAAGACTCGCCGAAGTAAGCCGACATTCTGCATAGCAGCAGACGAAGCCTTAGCACTGTTGTTGGATCAACTTAAATCCTCTTGAACAACAATACCTAAGCCCTTTTCGCTAGAAGTATGTGGTAGCTGCTGGTCCCTGAGGAAATACGAGAATTTCCGCTTGTGGCGTAGGGATAGGACTTTGCATTTAGAAACATTAAATTCAATGTCGTTCTCCTTAGACCATTGATTAAGGCGTTGATTGATTCCTGAAGTGTTTGAGAGCCCTCTGGTTCTGTTGCCGTGTTCCAGACTCTGACGTCATCTGCAAACAGTATTATTTTTGAGACCAACACTTTTGGTAGATCATTTATGAAGGCGAGGAACAGACGGGGACCGAGTACGGATCCTTGTGGAACACCGCGCGTGGCTTTGATGAGTCGGGATACAGAATCAGAAACACGAACTGATACGGTTCGTTGATCGAGGAATGTTTTGATCCACTCAAATGCGAAATCTC
>UZAN01040501.1:32627-54339 GCA_900618425.1 Echinostoma caproni
CCCCTTCGTCAACTGTACTGGTCCATTCATCTCGAACGAGAAGCAGGTTCGTGGTGCAGGATCGCTTTTGCCTAAACCCGTGTTGAGCTGTCGAGAGAATGCTGTATCTTTCGAGATATTCCATCAGAGAATCCACCACAATTGACTCCATCACCTTCGATAACACCGGAAGCAGGGTTACAGGTCTATAGTTAGCGGGGTCACTACGACAACCACCTTTGTATATGGGAGAAATGACTCCTTGTTTCCATGATTCGGGGAGTGTTGCTTGGTCGAACATTCGTTGAAACAGAATAGCTAGCGGTTCGGATATGTGATTTGCCAAAAAGATCAGAGATTTCGGGTGTATGTTGTCCGCACCTGGAGTTGCGTTTTTTCGCAAAGCCATTAGTTTTGCTTTGACGTTTTCAGCAGTAAATGATACGTAGGTGAGTGAAGGATGTGGAAGATGATGCAACCGTTGGGGTAATTGTAAACCTTCAACTTGCGGTGCTGCTAATACGTTGGAATAATAAATTTTCAGCATTTTCGCTGCTTCCGTTGGAGTGTCTGCAACTCTTCCAGCCCTACTTAGTACCGGTATACCAAACTTTACTTTCCGAATGGAGTTGACGTGTTGGTACAACAGCTTAGATTTAGTAATGAATTGTTTTTGCTAGCACCTCTTGGTATTTCACGTTATCCTCACGAATCAGCCTGGTGCAGTGGTTCTTCAGCATACGGTAATTATTCCATATGACAACATTCGAAGGATGATTATAATCTCGCAAGGCTAAATCCCTCGCCGATAGCCATTTCCTTGTGCGGCTTCGAATAGGTGAATTTCGGATGCCGGATTTGGTGATTACTCTAGTTTTAGTCACGGATGTTATTATATTTGTAAGATTTTCAGTAAATTTCTTCCATGCGACCAACGGATTAGCTTCTTCGTCATAAGAAACCCACTGAGCAGAGAGCGCCAAGTTATTCAACAGTGTGTAGTCTATGGATCTGCGCGTGTTACCAGAGGAACTTCCTTGAATCGATGCGTAACAGACGTATTTGAATGTAAGTACTGCATGATCGCTACGTCCTAGGGGAGAAGTCACATTGACAGACTCTACCATCAGCTCCTCATTGGTCAACACTAAATCCAGTATGGACGGTGACTGAAGGTTGCCAAACCTAGTGGCCACCTTCACATGGTTGTAAAGTGGATGCGAGTCAATCAGCCGTTTGAAATGATGTTCGAAAAATGGGCGAACGGTAGCTGATTTATTGAGATTGGGGCAGTTGAAATCCCCCATAAGGAGAAAATGAGTGAATTTTTGTGTAAGAATGTGTGACATAGTTAGTAAAAGCGTCTCATTGGCCGTCTCCGAGGATGATGGGGGACGATAGACTACACCAATCAAACAATCATCATGTTTGGACAACTTCAACCTGCACCACAGAGTGTCCGGTGTCGAAACGGGAGGGTAGATTTGCTCGCAATCAAGACTGTTTCGGAAGTAGAGTAAAACACCACCACCACGGGTAGGACGATCGCTTCTGAGTAGAGACATCTCTGATAAAGACAATTCGGAGTCCGAAATATCAGTTGTGAGCCAAGTCTCTGTAACAGCAATAATATCCCATTGACTAGATATAAAACGTAACTTCAACTCTGGAAATTTGCCGAGGAGTCCTTGAGCATTAGAGTAAAAACAGTTTAGATATTGTCGGCGTAGAAATCCGCTTGGATAGGAAGTGGTATCTCGGCCGACCCCTTCTCGGTCGGCTACCTTTAGTTTTTTAGCAGAGGAGATCTGGTACTTTGGACCACGGGTTGCGCCGCGGAGTTCGGTACATGCATGGTGTGGTCTGATGCATCAGAAGGGTTCTCCAGATTTTGGTGTGCTTTGAGCCCGGGATTGAGTAGGGGTCTCACACGTAGTTCTGGAGGCCCTCTGTTCTTTCTTTCCCGCCATAACTGTAAGACTGTGTTCGCCATTTCTGGAGTTCCAAGGGCAACTTTCATTATCCTCGGACCGTTACCACGGTAATGTGGTGAACAGGGAAGACGACCGATTGAAATTATCAAAACGTCGCTACACTCAAGTAGATTTTGAATGAATCGTCATTCCTTTCGGTCGTTCTGATGACCTTTCGGTTCATCCGGATCGTCCAATTGCGGGACACCATGGAGAAGTACGACCCTCTTATTTTCCTCCACTCGTGCTCTCATTGGATCGGACTGTTGCTGCATTCGTTCCGTCCATGGCCTATCAGGGAAGATTCTTATTGGGCAAGAACTCTTTCTGAGAAGGTAACTAGAAAGAAGAACGTCCTCCAAGTCCTTATCATCTTTCGGGGTCACCCGGAGCAGTCTGGGTTCCCCGGCATGTGGCGACGTCGGCTGGAGCATGAGTCCTGTGAAGCCGACGGGTAGAACATTAATGCCCATCTGCACGCACAAATCATGCCAGTGTACCATCTCTTCTCCTTGTCGTTCTATAAGTGGTTGGGTTGTCGGTTAGGGTACATTGGTGCAGATAATTGTCAAACCAGTGCCGCTCCCACCTTTTTTACCCAGTATCGAAGACCTTGGTGTGGATATGATCGGTTTCGTTTGAAGGAGAACCTTTTTCTGTTCAGAAACGTTTACCGCGTCTTTCATGACAGTGGAAACTATGTTTATTTCGGCAGAGGTCATACATTGCTTTGGAGCACTGCTGATTAAGGAACGCCTTGGACGTTTGGCTGGTCGTTGGATTGAGCTCGACGGAGGGATCTGGGAGCTCATGGTAGCTATCTTTTCTTCCAATTCTAAAATTTTTAAGTTAGTTTTATCCTCCGCAGCTAATAGTAGCTTCTCGAACCTATTTTCAATGCCCATCATGTATTTTATAACCGGGGTTTTCGTGCAGTCACTGCAAAACCAAAGGCAGTCCTGTTGTGCCAGCATCTATTTCATCTCCTTTATCGATAGATTGGCGCATGCGGCGTGAAAGTTCTTCTGGTAATATGTCCATGGCATTCCTGGTTTGACCTCCTTTTCGCAACCTGTTGAACCGCATACACTCAAACCTTGTGTGACTAATTGCGTTGACAAACTTCGGCGACCCCATTCTGGGGAGGAAATGGTGGACATAAGGACAAAGGACGAAATGTCCTTGTTAATTTTAAACTTGTAAATCCTCTGTGTTATTTCAAATGAATTCAAGGCAAACTAGTTTGTACACTTAATGCAATAAACATGACATGGGTGTGTCTCAGTAAGGCTAATATTTGGAAAGCAAATAGTGGTCAATTCACCACGATTAAATTCCTGCTTTTGGGGGCTTCCTCTCACCAACAACATGTACTGTTATCCCATCTGATGAGATCAACTGTGCAAGAAAACCTTCCTTGTTCTTAGAAGAGTTTTTAGCTCGACATATCTAAGCTTGTTAAAAATCGGTTCTCCTATCTCGGGTGACCTGAATTCCATTTCACCTGTTCGCTGAGCTTGGCAATTTGTTTGCCAACGTTTCATCACCAGCCTAGGTGACATCATCAGTGCTTGGAATGTAGCAGTGTTCGGCTTGTACCCGTTTGATTATATGTTTTGTTTCTTCACCCACAATTTTTGTTCCTTGTTCTCACTACGTTCGAATTGGTCTGCAGTTAAACTGGTGCGACGGGGAAAGTGTGGGAGTCGGAACGAGAAAGAACACATAACATCATTGTTAACACATTCAATGAAATCAAGTTCACAATAGAGACAGAACGAGATAAACAATTGGCATTTTCGGACATCCTGATTATCAGAACGCCATCAGAAAAACTAGAGACAACGGTCTACCGCAAAGCAACGCCCAGCGGTACAACCCTAAACTTCAAAGGTAATCATTCATACAGCCACAGAAGAAGATTTGTTAAAATCTTGTTCGCAAGAAACCAAACGCAATACAGCGCTTACATACTCTAGAAGAAAGAAGAAAGATACCTCCTCAGAGTACTTAGTCGCAATGGCTACCCCAGAAACTTAATCAAAAGAACTCTGACTCAAAGAAAAAAAAGGAACAACAAACGGAACCAAGAACAACCCTGCCGAAGATCAAGAAAGTTTCGGAAATGACAGCAAGACTGCTGAGATCATATGAAATCCGAGTCACCCACAAACCGAGCGCCTATCTGAGTAGATTTCTGTCAAAACCAAAGGAGAGAACAATGGAGAAGGACAAGAGTGTTACTACAAAAATACAAAATAAACTGCAAGAACTGTCCAAAACTTTATAACCACTTTTTATTCTTTTCATTTTACTTCCTTTTATTGAATATATAAAGACACAATTTTGAGGAAAGGGGGAAGCGGCCAATCAAAGGGATGCCAATCAACACACACAGTGAGGAAGGTCAGACGGTGGTGGTGGGATTCGAACACATCTCCAGGGTGATAATTTCCTGACGTTACCACAGGGCCACTACTGCCCATCGGATAAACTGCAAGAAAACTGTCTACAAGGTTATGTGAACACCAAATCGACAGTCAGTAGACATGACTCACTGTCGTTGATGTCTCTCCACGAAGATCAAGGACATCCGTTTAACTTCGAATCAGTGAAAATGATCGACCAAGCCCGGTCAAAACACGCCAGAGGATTCCTCGAGACTTAATACTCCTCAATCAACTCAATAAACAGGCACATCGATCTGTATCACGTGTACACGCCAATACAACTGAAAACACATATGACGCAACGAAAAGGGTCATGCCTTGACCTAATTACGGATCGAACGAACGGAACAGAACAGAACACTGCCACTTCCCAGGTACTGATGATCTCACCGAGGCTGGTGATGAAACATTTGCAAATAAATTGCCAAGCTCGGCGAACAGCTGAAATGGAACATCAGAGTTTGACCTAATATTTCCCAAGCTGATAAGGACATAACCACTTCACATTTCCTCTTTATCCCTTTGGGAGCACGGATGAGGGTGAAGAATGTGGCCCTTGAGGTTTCTTGTCCAATGAAGCAAACTTTATCCAGTGTAAACCCATGTTGGTCTAAATGGAGCACGTCACGGGGGTAAACGCGTTTTGCGAGCGGTTTGACGCCTGTCAAACACAATTGACATGACGCTTCGCTTAGTTTGTGAAAGCACAACAGAAAAATATGGTGGTGTACAATTTTCCCCAACGCCTAACTTGATCGGACAAATGGCCTAAAAGGTGCTCAAGAATCAAACTGTGGCAACAAGGTGGACGTCAATACACATGAACAAAATGCGACCAGTCGCGTTTCACTTGCTTGGTCATCCTACAAGTTACTTTGGAATAGTTTTTCTGGTTACCTTCAAAACACACCTTTTTCGTTCACTGATTTGCATGAAAACACAATCGAATGAAGTATGACCGAAAGGGTGGAATTGAAAAAATAAATAAATAGTTTATTGGGTAAATGACATCATTTTGTACAATCTGGATAACCTGACCCTATGCAGATTTTAGAAAACGTAGACCACGTGTAAGGTGAAATAGGTCAAGGGTTAGAAAACAAAAGAAACACTAGGTACGAATTATTGAATGCATGCCTCTGAATAACACCGATTAGTATTCCGAAGTTCTGTTGCAAGATCCGCAATTAAATGAACCGAATATTTAGAGCTGCAAGTTTTCGACTGGTTTGGTATCCGTTTTGAGGTGTCTAGTGAGCTTACACTCATGGAGAACAAAATGGTACACCTTCTGAATCACAAACGGTACTTAAGCTATATGGATGTACATTTACTTCGTACAGAATTTATTCGTGAGATTATCCGCAGTTCTGCAAACCTGAAACACAAAGTTCGGAAAGAATATGGCCAAACAATCAGTTTCGACCATTCTATATGGATTAACACCTATTCCATTGATCACAGGTACCAAGCACAGTCACTTTCCCTCGGAGTGGATGGCACTCCAAGGGAGAAAATGTTAATTTCGTACTAGATAGATGTATTTAGGTGCGCAACAAAACTCTCCCCGTGATACCCGATAACGAGCCGGGGACAGCTGTTGCATCCAGTTGACGAGAGCCAAAGAGGAGGATGCAACTTTCCAATGCTCCCTGAGTGACGTGAAGATTTCTCTTGCGTACACCAAAAACCACCTTTAGCTTTAGCCTGACCAAAACTGCCTGTGAACTCTAAAATCTGGGAGAGCCATCTCTTTATTCCCACGTGTTTACCCAGAGCTATTTTTTGTTACCTGAATTTAATCTTCGCAATAAACACATGTGACAAAACACGACAAAACACACACACGACTCGCATTCCTTTGTTGTGAAATGATTCCCCGTGCTATATTAAACGTGTCTCATTTCAACAGTATGAAAAGCGCTATCATAAAATCTCAATATTAGAAGATACCACCCAAACCAAACTACTATGAATCTGCTTGCAAACAAAGTTGAATTGCAGTAAAATGATTTACGATTTGTACCCATGCCAACAATATGCCAGCAGCAGGAATTTGGACTACCCGATCCCTCTAAAACACGCAATCAGGTTACTGCAAATAGCTAGATATGTCTATCCAATAACCAACCGACCGATGTGAAGCTCACTATTCATAACCGACTATTACCGAGAAGCAAAATAAACCAAGTTGTTTGAACCGTATTCGCCATACTTATATCATGTGAGGCGGTAAAATAGTTTACTTTTGAACCTGCTTGGGCCGTCGTGTCAGTCATCATAGGTGACTGTGTGAATCACCATAGGTAACTCTGTGAATTCATCAATCTCACACTTAGTTGTTGATTGCACAACATTAAAACGTGGATACGGTTAAGGAATGCTGGTTAGTAATGCTGTTCCAGGCAATAGTAAGATACTGAACCCGGAAACGCGTACACGGAGTGAATCCGCCAAAAGCAAAGAATCTTGTGCTACTTGTAACACATAGAAACCAAATGATGTTAGGAGTGTATCGAAAAATCGATGCGCCATGTGTTGTTTTATTGTGAATGTTATAGTGTTAATAACACAGCGACGTTGGTAGAGAATAATATTCGCCGACGTTTCGGTTACCGTGGCTAAGCTTTCTCAAGGCACCTTTTACAATCAAATGACTCAGAGGAAAGGATAACAAGTTAACCGATATTTCATCGTGTGTGTATGCGCGCATGTGTGTCTCTCTGTGTGTATGTGGTGGGCTGAATGATTCGTTTTCCGTCATACTAACTCACACTATCAGATGGGGTCAAGTGGTACCGTGGCCTTTGTCGTGATTACGCGTTTAGGATGTTAGGGTAGTCCAAATGCTCGGGAAATCGATTCCGTCATTTCTGTTGACGCGTGCAGAGTGGGTGTTCATGGCCAAATCTTCGGCATACGAGCGTTCAGCGCATGTTCGAAATCCGAGTTGGAGTATTTTTGGGTTCTCGTAGTCTATGATATGACCTTCGGCGATGGCGTGAAGAGCGATCGCTGAGTCTCGTTCTGGTTTTGCCAGAGTTGCTTTGTGCGTAGACCGGTGTTTTTCTTTTCTCTTGTGTTCGGTTATTCCTGTCTTAAGTTGTCTGCTGTTTTGCCCAATGTGTGCTACGAGGCATTCTTTAAAATCGATTTTGTAAATGCAGTTGTTTTGATCTTGCAATTCGACCGGATCTTTGGCTTTCACGAGATGACGTTTCAGGGTGTTGTCAACCCGAAAGAATGTGTTTATGTTGAAATCGCCGAGAATCTTTCTTATTCCTTCTGAAGTGCCTGATCTATATAGAATGCCAATAGAGGCTACACGGTCTTTTCTTTAATTGGGTTGTATCATTGATTTGTTCGCTTTCAACAGGGATTTTACCAGGAGTGACGGATGAGCATTGTCTTCTAGCACTTTTTGGAGGCGTTTCATTTCCCCTTGTCGGTTATTGTCTTCATTACAGAGCTTTTTGTCTCTGTTCATATCAGACTGACCGCTTTGTTTCTCAAAAAGCGCCGTGTTTGGCCATAAGGGGCAGTCTGAAAATGTGCAGGTGGCCCAGTGAGCATTTCATCCCAAAACATCTTCATCACGCTAACACACGTGGATAAGTCAGTAAAAACACTTCTGATAGACGATCAAATTCTGACATAGAGAAATGTTTCAAATGAATTTATTTTCATCAAATTCACCAAAACACTAATGATTCCTCAAATCGAATGGGAAAATTTGTGGCCAAGGGGTCGAAGTTGTGATTGCAGCAGTTCGTACTGTTTCCAGTAATATGAGTTTTTATTGCGTTTCCAGACTAGTCGGGAACAGCGGAAATTGCAGAATGCCAAATATATACGCCTCGTTTTTAAAACGGACTGCGAAATGTTTCAAGGAGTCTCATTTGATAATTGGAGTGTGAAAAGGAATTGCTCAGTCATCCATAATAGAAATGATTTACAAGTTTATTGAAGCATTGCAACTGTGAATGAGGGAAAGCCGGTAATTTCAGCTGAAAATACGCGCTGTACTGTTATTTTAACTTCACTAATACACAACAAATGTGCATTTTGTCCACTTGTCCACTTCGGAAGAGATATTGTTGTTTTCAGTTTTGTATGCGGCAGTTCACGTTCCTTTTTTATCACTCAGCAAACGGGGAAAAACCATTCGCACCCATTCCCTGAATACGGGAAATCAGAGTTCGCAATCTTTAGTGGCGGATTTCGGCTGTGAAATCAGATAACCGAAACCGGTTCGTTTCAAAAATAACTATCATCATTTTGATTAATCACCGTGTTGATAAATGGTAAACTTTGTGGTCACGTGAGCAGTCAGCTTTGTTATGGGTAAAGCAGAACCGGGTTCTTTCCACATGGTGAAGCGGATCGCATACAAATGAGTGGGGAGCTTGAAAACATCAAAGATGGCTACCGCTGAAATTCAGCCGGCAATGACTAGGTTCAATTAGTTGATGAGAGGGACCGCAGTGCACCCAACTAAACCACCTCCACCGGGGGAAAACTTTTCACGTTTTGCAGAAGGAAACTCACTTGCTTCGATTTAAATATGTACTGTAAACTTATGGCCACATAACAGATTACTCACATAAACAATCATATACAATTTGGATTTATGCTTCTTACGGTTGATGATGGTTGAATGTCAAGAGTGAGTGAGTACAATGAACGGCCATCGAGGTTTTGTGTTATCTCAACACGAGTTTAATCACACAAATAATGCACTGCATTAAAAAAGTAGATGGCTGAACGAGAAAAATCACTAATATAGTTAGCCGAATGGGTCTAACAATTGGGGTCACCAATATAGCCACTCGTGCATGGTAATTTTGACTCTCAATCAGCTGCCGCATTTCAGCATTTGCCAAGTAACCTTTCACCAAATCTGCATGATGTCAAACGAACTAAAACTTTGTTTTCGGATTATTTCTTTCACTTCTCAGCAAGTAAAATGCTTGACCTACACTTGTCTCCAATGGCTGGAGATTCAAAGCAGTTGGTTCATTCTGAGACATAATATGAGAATAACAATTACGACGGTATTGTTTTAATTGCATGGATTGGTAAGAAAATTCTGAGTTCTCAATATGGAACGTTTGCGTCACTCTGTACACACNCAGATCTCCGAAACTCTGCATCAAGTTGCCGTCAGAGGAAGTATAGGTGTTGATCAAAGTCGTGCAACATCACTCTCATTTTGGAACTACATTTCAATCTTCAATATCATACTTGCACATTGATGGCTATGATTAAAATGCATTTATTCCTAATTTTATCTTTCGCTTCTATGTTCCTAGTCCTCTCCTATTACCGTTTGAATCTGCGCGACCTTGAGAGTTGCGATAATATCTGTGGTAGTTCGAAAGTTACAGCTCACATTCGGGAGATATTTCATGCAAAGCAGCATTGGAATTCATTTTTTCTAATTCCTGTTTTTTTGAGAGTGCTTATTAAGTTAAGGAAACTTATTCCAAATACCCTATCTCTTTTCATTTAGTGCACAGTAACTAAGCAAATGATGCACGGGCAACCGTTGTCATAATCGAGAAATCGTTCATTTTAATGGCGTGTGGCTAACAGACGCAACGACATAAGTGGGTATAGTGTTAGATATGTTGCTTGTGATGTGGAGCAATATTATATTCAGTCCCGTGAATGAGGCTGGAAAAAGGAAGCATTGAGAGGAAACAATATGATGAAAATCAGGATGTTGCACGAGTTTAGCCAATACCTGTAGCATAAAACGAGTCAGACAGCCTGGCTATCTCGTGGTTCCAGCCAGTTGACATTTTACAAGAAAGAAGAGAAATAAATAATACCTCCCATAGCAATATTGCGGTGGAAGCACAAGTCGAAAACCCCACCAAATCGGCAGCAACTTTTTAATGTGACACTGTGTCAATCATTATTTCTGGAACTAAGGCATAAGTGTGTACCTACAGATCCTAATTTGTTTGTCATTCTTTATGAAATCGCATCAATGGCCAAAATTTATGATACCGTATAGCAATCGTTCGTGCTTTCGCACGCGGGGGTAAAGCAAGAAAATTATTTCATTTGCAATATATTTGAAGATTTATGCCCTATTTCGGAGTGTAGTTTACCTATTGCACAGACTTTTACTATTTTTATTTTAACGACAGACGAAACAAAACCAGCGCACTCTACAGAAAAAAGCGTTGCATCAACCAGGAAATCAAACACACATTAATGATAGTTGTACTTTTGTATCGGGGGAATGTCGGATGACAACGAACGAATCAACAACAGTTAATACATTTTTCGGAATAGCTGGATATATTGATATTGATATATTCTCCAAGTATATTATTTGTGTGAGACATCGAGATAAAAATAAAAACGAGCGAGACGACGAGCACACAAAAAGTAGCGCAGCCAATCGAAAAGCGCGTATCTCTGATACGTGGATGATTTGACTACTTATCTGAATTTTACCTCGTCGCCTAATTCATTCAGAGTGTAAGCACCAGAGTAAAAGTCCAAAGCTGCTCAATTGTTTTCGCATGATTCAAAATCGTGCTTGCATTTGATCACTTAAGGGCTTCTTGTTAGTGAGGACACATTTTCTCACTGCATCGAAAGGTCAGTTGAGATGTGGAGAGGGAAGGGGTGGGGTGAGCCCTATGTGTCTGTATTCGAGCGAAACTAATTGTGAACGGAGTTTTGATGATGTTGATGTGGATGATCAATTTTGGGCCGCAGTATGTGAAGTGCTTGAACAAATCGCTTTTGTGCGCATAGTTCTGGGGTGAAAAGGCGAATGCCTATCACCTCAGCGGTGGGCAGTGTGTGTAAACACATTACCTTAGAGGATTTTGGGGGTACATGATAGATTACGCTGAGCGCGTATTCTGGTCTAATTTCATGGCCTGTATCTACTATATAGATGACCAAGAATGGCACCCCCTGTAATCTCTCCACCTCTTTGTCTTAACCAGCTTGGGCAGTGTCCCTACTTCCGTTGGGATTGTTGCCTCGCCGAATGGCCCATGCACGTTGCATTACAAATGTACCGGAAGGGATAAATAAGCGCAGACATGGTCAGCGTAGGCAGCTTATCTTTGTGGCTGGTTCGGAGGATGGACGAGCCTGTGAACAAACAGGATAATCGAGCTGCGTTACAGTTCCGCTTCACTGCACATGTCAGACGATTGTTCAAGGGGTCCAATGTAGCATCCCCTCGAAAAGGTAGAAGGATGAATGGTTTTGTCTTTTCAGCTTCATGAACCTGTTCGAATTGTGGCTATTCGTGACGGCTTTTCTCAGTGAACCGTTCAGGATAACCGTTTTCTCGGAGAAAATCCTTACTTTTTGTTAGTTCTTCATTTAGGATATTGTCAGAGCAGATCTTGCGCGCAGCGATGTGAAGCTCTGAATCAAATTTATTTTCTGTCTAAGTAGCGGGAAGGTTTTTATATATATTGTCTACTCCCAGTTAGTTTGCCATTGGACGCTCTAAGGTACCGACATCCTTTCTGAGGAAAGCCAATCTGTCGTTTCCTTCTGTTTTCAATGTGAACCGAATCGCTCGTGAGATTCAATGAATATTTGCAGCANCAGCAATCATTTGTTCCTTCCACTCTGTATAAGATAGACTATATCCTACACGTGGCAGAAGTGCAAACTCAGTTCCTCTGTTTCTTGCTTCAACGCTATAGTTTCTAATTTGGTCACGAGTAGTTCCGACAATTAACCCAAAGACATTCTGTCTAGTTGACGGTAAAAGTTCCAATCTAGTATAAATTGAACATGCAATGCGCATCCGTTTGCAAATTTCTCCATTCCTATGTGCCCCCTTCAAAAGAAAAAGATGACTGAGCTCCCTTGGCCCACCGAGTAGTCTCTCCTCCAAATTCGGAGTAATTTAAACGGTGGGATGAACAAACAAGCCCTTAGATGATCATTATGAAACCCATATCCATATCCAGCGTCACCCAATTCCCAGTTTATTTAATAATGCATATCGACGGGAATCGGTCTGATTAGAAACAGCTGAATATAAACTTTTCCATCAATTACCACTGTAGTCATAGTAGTATGATAAACAAGTTTCGTTTCCCTTCTGTGATCGAACCGATTTACTGTCGCATAATGCCCACATCCAGTGATTGAAATCGGGTGTTAAAATGATAAACACTCCAAATATGCTTTCAAATGCCTCTTCCATGACCATGCGACGTAATCTTCCCCTATGAATGTTCGTTTTATCCCTTCATGCATTGGTCCTGAATGGTATTGGGCATTGTAGTGATTGTGTCACGAGTACGCTCGAATCACGATACAGCTTCCAGGGAACTAATCAAGAGACGAATTTACCAACCAATCCTATGGTCTCAGGTGGATTGGCTGAATGTAACAAGATACTTAAATGAAGCATATTATTGTCGATTGGACGTTGCAAAATCTGCCAATGGCAGCTTGACGCTTGCGATATTTATTTGCATGATTTTCTAAATAGAATTAATTGTATCCACCACTCGTCTTGGTTCTACCTGACTGGGTTTTAAGTCCGAATCCGGGTTCGCGCTAAACGATTCTGATGCCTATTCCCAATGCTATAAACATTCTAGGTTTGGAGTATTTAATTTCATCGTAGTTCTTTCCACACACCCCGATCTTCCAGTCCCACCTATAGCCCCCTCGTTGGTTCGCGAGACGAGGCGTGTTGAAACTGCCCAGTCGACGAATCATCGGAAAGCAGCTTTGTTTACTTGTTTTTATTCTTCCATTCAGTCCGATTTCAACAGGTCTGTTTCACCACTAAATCTATTGTTATCAAATAATCTGATCAATACGGCTTTTAATTGGGTCGTTTGTGACAAACTTTAGTAACAGGCAACCTGGATATTCCCCCGACACGGCAAACAAAATAATGATGATCTGCTTCGTGTAACATATGTCACAGATGACATCCAGAGATTTGTAGCTCACCTGACAGGTCGCGAGGAGAGTCTTCCGTCAGTGGAACTGTCCCGTCGACAAGCAGTGTGTGTGTGTGTGTGCATGTGATTAGTAAAAATCTAATTGGGAAAATATGCTTGGTTTTGGTTTTGGACAGCAAATCAGAACGTTCATAGTTGCAACAACACCTTAGTCCTGTTTTGAATTGTCTTCCCCCCCCTCCACATTTCCATAAAAATGAATAGTATGCGGAAATCAAAAAGCACTCATCTGAACACCAACTTCCATGGGGATGATTAGGTTGATGAATCTTGGAGCATGAAAATGCGTTAAATGAGAATAGGAGAGCATTTGTTGCACCGTTACAATATTTCATCGCGCACAGAGCAATCAAAGCATGAAGTAAAATCTCGGGAACACTGTGCACCTTTTGCGACCGTGGTGGATCCTATTACCAAAAAGAATCCAACGATGAGACGCGGCGGAACACGGCTCACACGCTGATCGAAAGTAAGCCCAATTATCACATGACTCCCAACCAACTTGATCATTTATGGCTGTATTCAATGTGGGGGAACCAGTCGTTGTATGTTCCGCAAGGTCACTGCCCCTCGTTTATCTAAACTCCGAACACCAAGGTTATAACTGTGTTTCATATACATTCGTAGCGAACAATTTGGTACATGACTGTACCCGGAGGAGCTAATTAGATTAGTTTGTAAACTGTTCGTTCGGTTGATAGGTTTCCAAAGCTGACGCGAATTAACTAGAAGATAACACATTACTAGGTTTTCATTTCACGGCTTGTCTGTTATGTATATCAAAAAATCCATGGAACAGTCCGCTCAACGGCCTCACTATTCTCATACAAATATTAGGGTTACCTCTAGTGTACTAATCCATTAACTCTTTGGTTCTATAAGACTGAATATTACTTCTCTGATACATTTGATGAGGAATGTAGAACAGAAATCTTATTTGCACAACAAGTGATATCCACTTCCTACGTCATGGATACGCACTCAGTAGAAAGACCATTAAATGAACCATCTGAGCACAATTCAGCTTACAGTGATAATAATAATAATAATAATAAAAATGTTAGAGCGTTCATTGGTAACCCGGTATTCAACACCGCACAATCGCAGATAAGATAACACTCACATTTGAAGACACTTAATGCAAATCAAAATATTCATAAATGATTTTTTTCGTAAAAATATGAGGCTAATTTGTTTATCAAATAATTTTATGATGTTAATTCTTTTCAGGAAAATGTTTACAATACTTTAGAACCGAGAGAAGACAAATACTGCAAAATGTTAACATTTCTTTTAATCTCTTCAGTCGCTACAACGTAAAACAATGTGGTATTTATACATGCAAGTTTTTTATAACTAAAGTGAAAAAACGGACAATAGTCAGTGAAGCAGGGAGAGGGTTGGGTGGGAAATCAGTTCCATGGCAGTCTGACTGATTGTGTAAGAAACTTGTATGCGCTTGCTTGCATAAATACTAGATTGCTTTACGTTGTAGCGACTGAAGAGATTAAAAGAAATGTTAACATCTCGTATTGTTTGTCTTCTCTCGGTTCTAACGAATCTGATAAAGCGAACTCAGTGTTTTATGTTTATAATACTATCGAACATATTTTCTAGCATGATAAAATATCGTATAAACTTGTAGAAAAACTTGCTCTCAAATACGATGCACTAAATGTCTGGTGTAGTGCAGTATTTCGACATTTTGCTGTTTTCTGTCATTCACATTTGATATGGCCATGCGAATAGAGGATTAGCGCGTTCCTGGGACACAATGAGTGACGTGGTTTTCCTGTTTTTATCACCTAACTGGACGGTTTTGACTGTCTACCAGACAAACCAATAGTTTTTGAATACGAACTCAACAGGTGAATAGGTGAGACGATCTGGGTAATTCTTTCTATCGTTGTAAACGCTGTGTATTTCACAGATAACTCAATCACGTTCTCGGTGAGCTGGGATGCTCTCATTATCCCAGGCAGAGTGTCATGTCTGTCCTCTATCGACTTGCATCCATTTACTCGTGATCTCCAGGCAAACAAGGCGAAACACCGTCTGCAGAATAGGGTCACCAGGCAGTGTATACGTTAGGTGCATAGCTGTGTCCCATATTTCTAGTGTCTCGCTCTCTTTGCAAATCCCCCCTTTGTATACCCCTGAGGGGCGAATATGTAGGAATTTGAGATAACATGTCCTCGCCTGTGGCTAAATCTGCACCACTCAGAACCCCAGTGTGATCTCACGCAAAGTTGATGCGTTATGTTGATTAGTGCATCGTGCGAATCAGCTAGAGAATGCATCGCCATCATTATTGTTTTTTGGACGGGTAAAGAGACGGATTTTGGAGCAAAACATCTAGCCACATATAAATGTTTCATGTTACACCTTATAACTGCCCACTTGAGGGCATTCACATCCGCACAGAAGGAACATCTGCACCGGTTCATCGCAGTTGGCTAGTTGCGGATTTTGGAGGCATATGTCAAGTGTGTGTGACTCTGTTAGGTAGCTGAATTAGATAGATCATTTTCGCAAAGTCAGCTTGATAATACACGTAACTACCATGGCACAGCTGGGGTCGCATTACAGACAGACATCACTTATGCGAAACTGTAGCATGAAATCAGATTGGATTGGTTCCAAAAGAGTCGCAACCGCGGAGACTAGTGATGAGATACAAACGGCGATGTGTCTGTATTGGGCTCGCAAATCTGACTTATGTTATATTGAGTACAAGAGGAATGAAAAATATTCTGATCAGCTGCCTGGTAGTCTAGTGGGTAGTATGCTTGCGTTCTGCGTGTGAGATCCTGGGTTCGATCCCCCAGTTGGCTCGATGGATTAAGCCCGCTGATGACAACCAACAAGTTGGAAACAGCTGTCCCGTGCTTCCTAGTTTATTAGTTCATCTTTTATTTGCTCTTGTGTGTCTCAACAAGCCTTATATTTAGTAAGATACAAAATATCCCAATGTTATCGGAAATACCAGGTAATTCTGGACGTCTCCCTGCCTCTCGAAAGGATTCATTTTTTATGCCATCATAGGCACTGAGGACATTGGCATACATTTAGGTAAAGCGTCACATGGTCAATGGGACAGCTTGTGACTGTTGAATCTGTAATGTGCTATCTACTCACAACAGCAATTTGTTCACTCAAGTTACTTGAAGTAAACTACATGAATGTTTTGGATGGGAGACACTGATTGCATGTTAGAATGAATCAGAATAACAGATACCACTCAACAACCTCGGCGTAATTTCTATCCACATACATGTTTATGGGAGTGGTGTTTCTGTTGTTGTTGTTGGTGGTGGTAGTGAAGGTGTTGGATCTGATGGTATTGGTCGTCTTCGTTGTTGTCGTGGTGGTGCTGGTGGTGCTGGTGGCCGACTGCTCTGACTTCGTGGTCAGGATGGTGGTGTTGGTTGTAGTCTTTGTTGTGGAGGCCATGGTATTGATGTTCGCGGTGGTGATATTGATAATTGTAGTGGTGGTATTGTTTGTGGTGTTGGTGGTGTTAGCGATGGCAGCGGTAGTGGTGGCGATGGTGACGGTGGTCATGGTCGTCGTCGCGCTGATCCTGACCATGGTGGTGCCGTTAGTTGTAATGTTGGTTTTATTGCCGGTGATGATGACTAAAATGATGCTGGTGGTGGTGAAGAAGGTGCTGTTTTTTGGTTGTAGTCGTCGTTGCGTTGATTTTAATAAAGATCGGGGTTTTCAGCGGCTTCATTGATGATGGACGTTTATTACGGCAATTTTTCCCGGAACACTCTGTTCCATCCTGCTGGAAAATATGTCCTCTGTTTGATTACAGACAAGCCTAAACGTGTAAAACATTTTACAGCGTTTAAAGCAAGCAAGCTGTAAAACATCGGACGGGGTGATTGGGACTGACTGCGGTCATTTATTTTCGCAGACAAATCCGCTGGTCCGAATGGGTGTGCCTAATAGAGCACAATAGATCACAAAATCGAACTATCATTCCTAAACACTATCCGGGTTGCGTTAGGCTCTGCAAAACTCGTAAATCAGGCTGTACACGTCTGGGGTTGACTCATTTGGTCAGTCGTTGGCACTGTGGGGTTTATATCTGTCAAATACATGCGACGAAAACCAAAACTCAAGTATTATCTATCCTAGAGGCTATGGGTTTTACATCAATTACACCGACAAGGGCAGAGAATCACGAGATAAACGTGTCAAAACTCGAAAAATATTTTAAACGGGTCCGTGATGAAGCATTCGCATATGTATCATATTGTACCTCTTGAATAAATAAAGAACACAATTATTTTGTAATTATTCGTTTGTTGAATAACATTCTAATTTTGTCTATCAGTCGGATAATGTACAGTTATCAGACCTTCGGGATAAGGACTATATTATAAGCTTCCAGCAATTTATCCTCGACCAGTGCAGATGAATTGTTTGTTTGCATGCTTCCTCGTAGAACAGTACCACGGAAATGCCCAAATCCTTGAATCTTCCGAAGGCATAGGTGGTGCATATGGAACATTCTTAGTGGGCGTGAATCTTATAACTCTGGCACGGGGATTATGTACCTCAAACATCGTGAAAGATAAAACGCGATTGTTGTACATTTCAATGAAGTACTAATAATAACGATCTGAAAGCGTTGGTTTAAGCGCTATGCCAAGGAACGGTCGGTCAACTTCAATATCTCCAATATGTTCACCCCACTGTAAATTGGAAAAACATAATCAGATACCATTGTAACAAATAGAGTAAACATCCGCTTTTGATTTTTAATTAGACAATCATATGTTCTTTTGTTCAAATATGCCTCTGTCACGAATAGTACGAATAACGCACAATAGGGATTGGGTGGAATTCTACAACTGACATGTTGCTGATATTCCCCACATAATTAATTGAATGTGAATACCACCGCTGAACTTCTAAGTACATTCTACATATTTAGCTCACCCACTGTTGAGTTTACTTTCGGTAAGAAAACAATAAGTGTGATAGATTCCGGCACGTTGGCTACATAGCCCGCACTTACGTTTACCTTCACAACTCCGGTGCGGTATTTAAATATTACATCAATTGCCAAACGTGGTTTTAAGTGAACATAGAAATTGGTAGCCTCTTACAACTGCATAGAGGCTACATCGTGTAAGCTGACTACAGCAGTAAAGAAAGATGTTTCAAAGATATTTTTCCTTTCCAAGTCAAGGAAACGTTGCTCACTTTTGCGCTCTCCTGAAACATAGTCCAGTTTGCGTTTCTTTAGGCCAAACCTCTGAGTCTAAATAACAAAGGTTTATCTAAACTTCTGCACGAGTTTCGTTTCATTGGATTATGTTTAGGGTGAATGATACCACGAGCAGTTATCGTGGCCGACATCCGAACCAATGCGATCGATATGACCAATCTGATTTTGAACATAGCTGAAAGAATCGAGATAAGCCCAGAAAATGGCCTTGTACTTTCAACTCCCAGGATCGAAGATAGCACAGGTTTCAAGAACCATCACCATCTTCAACGCTTCCATCTGTCTACCCCTTCCACCATGACCCAAGCTCTTAAATGCACACACTGATACAAATATGAGGAACATCCGGTCGTTAAACTGAATTGCTTTTCTGTCTGTAATTATTCCATATTCTACTAGTTTGTGATGTGAACTTTTATCTGCGTTGACCATGCGCTCATAACGAATATGATCTATTAAACGTGAGGATGAGGATCGATTTTATCGCTGCATAATTAACCGCGCCATTGAAACATCCCCCCCGCCCCCCACACTCCATCCATCGGTGATTGCACCGAATCCAACCTGCTCATGGAATCAGTTCCTTTGTTCGTTGACATGATGTTGGGTCGCGATTGACAATTAATGCGCAGCATGTAAAAACGAGCATTCAGATAAACGACCCACAACAAATTAGTTGACATTGCCCATAAAGGAACGGCTAATGGTATGCGGCTTGAAGTTTGAATATTTTCGAGAGAAATAAACAAAATAATATTCGTTCCAGGTAACCTATTAAAAGGATAGGAACACCAATATTCAGTATTTGGATACAATTATTCTTGAATTAGATCTCCGCATAAGGTGTGTTTAATCTCCCTTTTTCAGATCATTAACAATCGAATGACCAATCTGTATTAGGTTTTCCATAGCTGGGAAATAGTAATGGCATGGTCATAACTTTTTGTTAGGATAGCCAACAAAATACCGGCCAGTTTTTGAGTTTACAATTGGGCAAAGTGAACCCTTTCGGTGCCGAGACTGAGTATTGACCGTTCCGTAATGAACAAAACCGATCACATTGTCGTTGTCGATGACGTAGATGAAGATTTACGCATACTGCTACTCCTCCGGATGTGTACGAGTAAAACTGAACCGTGAGAAGCAATATAGATTCACAATTAGATAAGGGGTATATGACAGTCATGCGTGTTTCAGTGTTGCCCGTTTCACAAAGTTATCTATAAAATAGAGCAACAGTATTAGATATCAGTTTCACTTGAAACAATCCAACCCAATCTTTTCTATGTGAGACGAGAACAGGATCGCTAATCACAACTGGGCCATCACCAAGGTCGAGTCAATGTGACTGATCATGCACGTTGTTTGCATAGATCAGGATTGAGATTGTGCGATGACCAGGGCCTCGGCGAGTTTCAGTATTTCTGTGTTTGTTGTGTTGCAGATGGTCTGAAATGCATGGGTTGGGAGAGACACAATATTTTTTTCGAACATGTGGTGTGTTATCGAAGATCGAGGTTCTTTTTGTTTCTTCGATGGTTCTTCGCCTTCTGAAGCCACACCGGGATGTATTCTGCCATTCGTTGCCGTAAGTATCGGCCTGCCCTGACAGTGTGGATGGTTGAGCACCCAAACTTGAACTGGTAAATGCAGTTTGACTTGGCGTAGAGGGAAGCAATCATTCTTTCACCGATGGCGTTGACATATGAGTGTAGCGAACCAGATGACCGGTTGAACTGCATCATAGCCAAGCTTGAGGGAATAGTTTAACCGAATGCTGTCTAATTCGCTCATGTCGTGACCTTTGTATGGCAACTTCATAAAAGGTTTTCATTTTATTTAGTTTTGACTATAAATGCAACTGGAAATCAATTTGCTTGAAGTGGTTCTTTTAATAGGTCGATTTCATCATTCACAGAGTCGTCTGTGCATATTTCATGGGCTGGATGAAATAGTGTGCAAACGAGACCAATTTTGAATCGCATAGGAGTGAAACGCGTGAAACGCAAGTGCTGGCCAGACCACGTGTTCTTTCGGAAGACAAATCTTTTTATTGATCCATCCGGTCGATGAGCAAATGTTTCTATCTCACAGCTTGAGGAAGTCGTTTCGTTCATCGTGCCAGGTTAGCTTGATGTTGCGGTGCATTGTATTCAATCGACGTAATATTTTTTTTCTCCACCTTCTTTGATTTTACTCGTAACGAAGATGACGTCAACATAACAAAAGTATGGATCTAGTTTTGAAACATCCTTTTCGAGTCTTCCTTCTAGATGAGCGAAACGAATATTCGCAAGAATCAGTCCCAGTGGACTTTTCATGACTACGCTGTCTCTCTGCCGATATACTCGCTGAAGTAGGAAAATCTAACGTTTGATGTACAAAGGAGATAAAGTCCTGATAGTTAAATAATAAGTAATCAGACTTGGAATTTCTATTTCTGAAGTGTCTAGAATCAGTCCGATGCTCTCATGCAGTGGAACATTTGTGGGTAGAGATTTGACATCCATTGTGAAAATCTTTCCTTCAACTTCACTGTAAAGGTTAATCAGTTTGGAAGACTCCACACGCCAGTCAATTCAACCTTCACTCAGTTTTGGACTAATGCCCTGGCTCCGTTTGACTCTCACCCCGCCTTGTAATGGACGTATCTGGTGTTCGGATCACCTTGGATCATCGCCACCAGAGTATTGCATATTCACTATTCAGCAAATCACTTGAACTCAACCCATTTGAGACGCTTCAATGGACAGATTGATATCTGTTCACCCAAAGCTGTCAGAACTTATGACTTTATTCGAATACAGCATGGTATGATATGATAAAAACCATTTCCCCATAACCGTTAGCATTCCAGCCTTATTCCCGCCGTATTTATCCTCTCTCCACCACCTTGAGGATACATTTAGTCTTCACAGCATGATGGATTTGGTGACATATTGAAACGAGCAATTATGTTCTATGTTGGTTCTTGTAACCCGTGAACCCCTTCTCTTTCCTATATAAATGAATACTACTCATTCCGCATCAAAGGTATTGCTAGTTGTGCCTTACCGCTCGGTTTACTGTTATAACAACATCGCTTAT
>UZAN01040501.1:61386-74747 GCA_900618425.1 Echinostoma caproni
TTCAATCACTCGTCCAGCGGGCGGATACTTTGGTGAGCTTACCGCTCGACCGACAACTCTCCGCAAACTTTGACATGCAAAACCGAATTCATTCACTTCAAGATTTGCAGTTCTTCGAAGCAATAGTGTATATTGGTTGAAGATATTTTCCCACCACATTTAGCAAAATATGAACTGTAATTTCTTTCTCCGTCTTCAGTCCGAACATGCAAGCCACCATCATATGCTTGTGCTTTGGTACCAAGTCCAGATGCTTTGAATACTCGGATTGTGTAGTGAGTTCTAATCAGTGCTATCCTAATTTCTCAATACCAATAATTTCTCAATAATCACTGGTTCAACAATATTGATAATAAAATTGTTAAGAATGTTTCCTTGTAATTTTGGTCGCACGAAACACAACCCCGAATTACTTGATCGATAAGTCACTGTTCGGTGAAACGTTGTCGATTGTGCACAATTTCGGTGTTATATGGGTAAATTGCAAGACTCATGCTTATCGATATCATTGAATCTGTTAACCCTGGATTCTGCTGGTAGTACAATTAAATAGCAAATGATAACGTTCACTCACGGGTGCTGAGCAATTAGGTGTTTTGATCATTCATCGACCCACAACCTGAATGAATCGATGATTGGAGCGAAAACAACTGCAGGTGGAACAGCGTTCCACGTATCACAATTTTCGGCGCTGAAAGAGTGACGCCTACAATCTAACCGACTCGTTTGCAGCGAATTTCCTCTAATCTGCGTATTTCTGCACAGCGTTAGTACAGTACTGCATGGGTGATTATACCGATGCAGTATTTTATATACCAGGGTCATGTATGCCCGTATTCAACAGTATTCAAATGAATAGAGTTCAAGAATTTACAGCCTTTTAAATTAGGTTTTATTTCGTAACCCATCGATCCCTTTGATTACTTTTCTCTGCTGACGTTCAAGTGATTTTCGATCAAGAATTAGTCGTGGATTCCAAGCTTGTATAGCACGCCCGGTGTGTTGTTTAATGTCTACTCGCAAACGGGGCCGTAAATCACTTTCGAATGATTGAAAAACACGTTTCAGTAATCCGCCAAGCTTCAGGGTCTTTGATTATGCTCTAAGGCAATGTATGGAACATCCTAGATCTTAACGGACGCAAATGGCAGATGTTTTTCTTTTGGAGTTTCTGATTATCGGTGATTTCCAAACACCTATTGGAACCAACGATGAAACCTTACATTTCTCAACATTGAGTTCAATTCCGTTGGTGAATAGCCATCGCTTAGCCTTATTCAGAGTTTCCTGAAGGGTTTCATACTCTTCCGTTCTTCGTGTTTTGGTGCAGTCAGCAAATAATAGCACCTTCTCCCCAAAAGATCTGGTATATGGTTTATGAGTTCTACGGAAAGGTACGGATCCAAAACGGAGTTTTGTGGAGCTCAACGCTTAGCGTCAGCTGATCCCGATGGCGAAACGTTACCTTGGATTGATACGGTTCATTGTCGAAGACATTCCTCAACCCAGTCAAATAACAGTCCTCGAAAGCCTCAGTTATGGAATTTTCACAGCAGTATACAGTGATCAATTCTGTCAAAGGCATCGATCGTTCTGATCAATTTGTGCAGATAGTGGATGTGTGGCGCACGACCGTTTACATCGAAACCCGTGTTGGGCCGGTGACAGAATGTTGTACGTTTAGAATTTGTCATCAGCAAATCAGCAACAATAGATTACAACAGGAAGCAGTGTACCGGGACATGTGTATATGGGTAAATGGATAAAATAATACCGCGTTTCCAGGACTGAGGTATCACTCTGTTTTGTCGAACATGCTTTGGAATAAATGAACATTTGTCGCTCCTGAGTGAGGATAAAATAACCATTATTATCCTCCGTTATTTGAGAGCCAAAAAGTAAAAATACTGACTTAATAAAAGCGAAATGTTAGGCTTGAAATTCCTAAAAATTGTCGGATGAGCATTCCCTTTGAATTGGAGTATAATTCGAAACCAATTATGCAACTGCTAAAGCAATGCTTAACTTCTTAAATGCTTTGGTAGTGTTCGAATTTTTCAGGTGTGATCCGATTTCTTTGAATAAGTTGTCTGGTATCCTCATTTCTAATTCTCATAGGGAGATACGTGAGGTCCAAACGGGATGCTAAAATCCTCCTCTCATTTCGAATCAGACTTGCAGCTATTTGCGTGAATTTGGGAAATACAATAGACTAATCATACACTTTATAAAAAATAATCCATGAAACTTTCTGTAATTTCAGTCAGGCGATTTCGCGTATCGTGATAAAAATTTGAAAAAGGATAACGGCAGCGTATTTTTCTATGCTTCAATGAAGCTTATTAGTCGAAGATATTGTCACGAAAAAGCGCTCTCCGAATCACTTGTCAGGCGGTGTATGCAGAATGATATCAGACCGGAAGCGGTCTGTCGGCATATGGAAATCGGCTCCATGATTTTCACAAGTAACCGTTTGTTTCCGTGTCACTTTTAGTTTGAGAAATATGCGTACGCAACACTTAACTGAACAAGGTTATGCGCAACAGCACGTTTAGTTTTAGTCAGGAACTAATTTTTATTTCATCGTTTAAAGGAGCGAAGTATTTTGATGAGCACGGAAAGATATTTTATCAAATTGTACATCGTTCCTGTTGCCGATCAGATAATGAAGGCGTCGATTCAGAGCACTCTTGATTTTGCTTGATTGATTCCGGTTTTTGGCATAAGTGATGACTTGTTAACATGTTTCCTGTGCCCGATCGAAGAGAGACTTTGTGAATATTATTTACACTTTTGTGAACCCATCAAATAGATTCAATGAGCAGAGAGCGGGCGCTTGTGTTAAGTAAGAACAGAAGTTTTCGAAAAACCAATATGTTCCAATGCCACAAAATTGGGGTATGCGCCCGGTGACCAGTGAACCAGGAATTCATTTCATGATTCATACTCACACGGTCCCCAAGTAGCTGGTGGTCCTCCGGATTCTTCGATGTAGAGTTTCTTTACCGCTGACAGCGGTCACGTGATCCAGCCACTGGGCAGAGATATTGATTTTGGCGTTGATGTGTCAAGTAGTCAGAGGAGGTAAGTATCTGCCATGATAGACCGAAGAAAGCCCGCTGATTTCAAAACAAAACAAGAAGGGATGTATTTTGTTAAATGAGATCCAAAAACGACACCGCACCTACATGTTTATTGCATTAGGGTAGCTCTATGGCAAACACTGATAGTAATAATCCTTTATCTGTGATTAAAACTGATTCTAGTTAGACGATTCGTTTTTGCTTCACATAGTAAATACTCCTTACGATACTCGGGTTCATATAAATAGGACGAGATGGTGCGTATCACGAAAAAATCAATAAAATATTACTTGTAGATCAAGGCATTTGTGACGTGGATAAAAGTGAATGCAATTATTTATATGGATGAACAAGAAAAAAATCATTTACCTAAGATGAATTTGACACCTGGAATAATCGCAAACATGTTTTATTAAAGTTATGACTAGAAAGTTAACTCAGAAATTCAATGATAGTTTACTCCGTCTATTTAGACAACCGGCTTTGAAAAATCGCGCAGTATGCGAAATATGTGGTCGGATACTCACAACTACATCTCTTGCAGATAACGAACTATAGCGAACTTGTGCGCTTTTTCACAATACATAGTTAACTATCCTGATCTAATGCAGACAGGCAGGTAGTTCAAAATTCAAACTTCATAGAAATGATGCACTTTGTTGTAGTCACCAAAACCAAATATTAATTGATAGAAAGCAAGAGTTAAATATAGTTATATCTAGCCAGTGCACTAATATCAACAGATTTGTGTACTGGAATATAATGCGCAGCATGTCGGAGGGAACTTTAGAAGTTTTCGAACGAAATTGTTAGTGTTTTCTGAGAATATCTGTTTGAATTTTGTTGAAGATTTCCAAGCGGTTTGTTATCCAGCCTATCAACCATTTTACTTCTGCATGTAGAAATCGTATGGAACATTTTGGTGGAACAGGATTTCAATTATTTGATCTCCGGGTTTTATTTTGAAAACAAGAGCCTTGTGGACTTTGTAACCATGTAATCGATAATATTCATGACATGATTCAGTGTATTTCAATTAATTCATACTCACCTTGAAACAGGTAGTGCTTGCGAACCCCGTCTATTGATGTCAACTGTTTTATCCACAATTCCCCCTGAAACACAATCCATTTCGGTCACGGTGGCTAGCAGGTAGGGTTGTCTATTCATCGCCTTGCCCTAACTCAATCCTGAACCTTTAGATGCGTGAAAACTGAAAACAATGATCATTATTTTGCTAAAATATAATACTAACTACTAAGTATAGCTTTCCTGTAAATTTGAATAGAGGAGCGAAAAACACGGTTTTTTTTATTTTCTATTCAAATGGCTAAAATGATCTAAAAACTGTTTGAAGATTTCGTATACAGGAAACATTCTATTCCGTTTTATTTTAAAGCATATTCGAGGAATGAAAGAAACGTTTTATTTCTTACACAAAAATAGCCGTTACATTTTCTAAAAATATTCTTCACAGGCGCTCATGCACAGTTCGATGTGTTCAAACTATTTGGGGAAACAACTCGACCATGCCTATGCGGGTAACTCATCGACCAGTTTAATGACCATCTTCCCTTTAGCTGTTGGTGAGTCTTACTGGATTCCATGCATCATGCGCTTGACATTTTGGAGCACAAGAAAGTGACACGAAGCCAGGTCTGGACTACAGGTTCGGTGACCGATCTCATGGATGCGCTCTCTAACCATAAATCCCCTACAGGGACCCGTATGCAGGTGCGCTCTCGTGTTGCAGTAAGGACCCTCAAGTTCGAGTACTCTGGAAACAACTTCCAGCACCTTTGGCAGATAGTGTTTGGTATTCCAGTCTCCGATCCTTGTGCTTTACAGTACGAACGTTACAGAAGCCACATGACCGGTTTAGACTATGAACACAACCATCTGCTTTGGCACGTCGCAATAACCCTGGACCTTGTGAGGCGGCATCTCACCAACCGGTGTCCACTGAGCCCATTGTTACTGGGTTTCTGGCTCGAAAGTGTACTGCCAGATTTCATCAACTATGATCTCTGAAATGGCATTGGAACGTCCAACATCAGACCCTGACAATCACGGTGCAGCGCCAATTCATCGGTACTGTTTTCTGTTCCTCAATGTGTTGATGGAGTACTCAGCCAGCACGAAACTTTCTGAGGCTGAGCTTCTCATGTAGGATGATGCCACTGTCACCCGTGCATCCTCCTCCACCATCGCGAGCACAACAGCCATGTTGTCCGCTGTGGTGACCTTCACGGATCGACCTCATCGTGTCTCATCATCCACCTGCCACGGCTGAATTCCACAAACCACCCAAAACACAGTACTACTCGAAGGTACGTCATCACCAAGGGCAGTTCGCAAATGATCAATACTCTGCTGCTGTTGCTTCTGCTTTAAACCAAAATTGTAGTCTTGAAAAATCATCACCCTCCGATAACATTGACTGAGTTCTATCCTTACATTCCGAGTAAAGCTGCCCCTATGACACGCGAGCTGTGCTCGACTGTGTTGATATTTTGTTCTGTGCGAGTTGCAATCACTGAATACTATTCACAATACGCGATTGCACTTCACTTTTTCTTTGTCCAGTAATTTACACCTCGTTCTCGTGTACTGTGTATCCGGAAACTTTTCGTGATAGATTTCTGTGATATACTGTGCCACGTTTCCTTATCAGTTTAGAAGCTTGGGAGAAGAAGTGCCTGTAAGAGACTCATAATGATAATGTAACAAAGAAACCAAAGAACTGTTCACCTGATTCGCAGTAAATTGCTTTCGACTGTGGTTCAATTAGAACAATAGAATAAGCTTGAGAAAAGTGATCGGATCGCCTATCTAAACGATCCACCGAGGCCCAATCCATGCCACTTATTTCACAGTGATAATCTAGCCCAAGTGCGCATGGAAGTCCACGTGACTTTCGGCGACCAGGTGTCGTATTCATTATCCAACCGGATCGACTTTCACACCTCCAACCAACAACTTGTTTATGTAACTGGTTGACGTTTTCGCTTTAAGTCAATGCACCGACTGGTAACACGCACATGTAAGCCCGGAGTGGATCGGAGCGAGAGTGGACAGGAAGAGTGCACAATCCGAAGGTTGCCTCAAATTGAACGTATGTGTGCAGTTCGTNTCCGAAAAACAGTTTCAACACCTGTGTTGTTTCCAGTTATCAGTATGGCAAACACTTTTGGCGATAAAAGGCGAAAGCTTTGCTTTCAGAACATGTGGCTCCCACAGATTCACTGTTCTTGTTTCAGGAAAATTGTTATTTATGTGCCATGTTGTTTGGAAAAGAGAAAAGAACTCGGCATGAATGTCATTCATGCATAACACATTCAACGCCAACTGACATCTGATCTGTCCGGATACATTTGAGAATGAATACTGTGTTATATAGTGTTCATTTCATGCCAGGCAACGGCCGGATAGATGCCTCCGAATTGGCACAACGGGAACAGAAAATGAAGCATGAACACAAATTGCTTGCTTTTACTCTGATTGGCTTAGAGAACATGCTCAAAGTCTGACAGAAACTTATAGACACGTGAGGAAATACTCATGCGTCTTTTCTGGACGTATTGGTCAAAAGAACTGAATATGGGAACTGGGAACCGACATCTACAGGAGGCCAACCCACACGAGTCAGATGCTCAATTCTCAAACCAACCACCCCCGTGGATCACAAGAGAAGCTGCGTGCAAACACTTCTCAAACGAGCAAAAACGCACGGTAGCAATCTCCAGCTTCAAACGGCCGACGAAGACCAACTTTCGGAGTTGTTTTGACGTAACGGATACCCTTGGAATTTCGTGTTACGCTGCTTACGTACGACGCGTAAGGAGAAGACAACAATTGAAGCCCCGGAAGAATCCTCAAATGCACAGTCAGAAGAACGACCGNACTGACGTACATATTCGGAGTCTCGGATATGGCAACCAGATTATTACAACCATTAGGAATTTTGGTTGCACACAAGATAACGGTGACAGTGAGGGCTATCCTATCAAGGCCAAAGGATCAACTGTCAAAGGAAGATTTCTCAAACGTCGCATAGAAGTTAAAGTGTCAAGACTGCGACAAATACTACGTGGAACAAACCAGTAGAACCCTCAAGACACGGTTACACAAATACATGCTGACCATCAAAAGTTACTAGCAGAAATCACAAATCTCAATCCACGTGGATGCTGAAAATCCCATCTTTGAACTGCAGAATAATCGGAAGAGAAACAACCAAGTCAATACCGGAATTTATCGAAGCATGGCATCCCAGAAAGGACTTCAGATAGTAACCTGTAGACACTTGATAAAATTCTCATCTAAGAAAGGTGTTTGAGAGACAGAAGGTGGTTTTTACAGTCGTGGGCAGATCACTAATCAGGCTAAACACAAAAGTATCGTGTCACGCATGACAATACAAACTACCTAATTCGATTGGACTACAGAGAATGCGCTACAAATCATACATAACAAGTATCAGACAACAGAAGTAGGTTAGGTTAAAAAGTGGAGAAGTAAAAGAGTAGGTATATAGATAAATCCAAATTCAAACACGACTGTCAATTATAACAAACATTGAGTCAGTGATGGATATTCAAACGCCGTTAGACAGCAAAAAGGCAAATTTTATACGTGACTACACCCCGTCTCGAATTCACGTCCAGTTCCAATGCGACTCAAAGAAAAAACGTGTGATCTGAGATCCCCGTTTTGATGTTGATTCCGCTTCTAGATACAGTGAGATTCACTGTAGACTAGTGACGCGAGCAGACAGACTTTGGAGTAGGTGATTTTGCATCCGTTGTCCGGCCTGGTTACACGCGATAATCACAAATGGCAATTGCAATTTCTCTGCACGTTTTTGGGTCAGGTTATGGAGGTGATTTGACACGGAGCGTTTTGACTCCTTTTTTAGTTCCATGATGTTTGATGTATCATCCATAGGGGATGAATCACTGCAAGCAGATCTTTCTCATTACAGGATCTGCACCTTTTGCAAGTCAAGTTGTCCCCGTATCATTTTAAGATGTTCTCGGGTTATTTCAAGCTGTCGCGTTGACCGCACCGGTGCTGACAAGCCTCCCAGAGATGTCTGAATGACTACCATTCAATACCGATTCCTCTACCTCAAGCTGAAGTAAGGGGGACGATTGTGAGATGGGATTCGGTCACTGCTTGAAATAATCTGAGGATATCTTGAAATCATACCTGGACAATTGAACCCTCCCAAAAGTATGGTTAAAGTATTTGCAGGTATTCAGTGGGATGGTTACGCGCGAAAGCAATGTGATCGAGCGGTAGTGTTTCAGTGAACTATATGTGAAGATTTCAAGAAAACAGCACATTTTGATGATTTCAGAGAGCAAGTGGTGGTGTAGAACCATTTTTGGTCTACAACATTTCATGTCGCTTTTATATTACAATAGAGAGAAAGGATTTAAGTGTTTCGCATATTTATCAAAGAAAATAAATATTTATTCACATGTGATATATATGTATATAATAGGCTAGAGAGATTAGCGTGTCGAGGGTGAAGCGTACGCACAAAAACACCAGCTATCGGAGAAAGGTATATATTTGTCCATCCTGGCAATTCGACGGAAGGAAGCTAATCTAACAGTTCAGGATGAAATACGCTCGTGCACAGTGACGAAATTGATGTGTGACGTTTTAAGGAGGTTTAGGCCCGATTGAGGTCACTCCGTGAATTCGCAAATTCGAAATCCGGAATGCATGGACTGAACAAGACGGAATACGTTATTAACACGAGAGTCATGGATGAAACGGATTTCACTGAAAACCTTAGGCGTGGTGCTCATGATTATTGAGGAAATTAGCTTGTCTTAGCCACGACGGAATAAGAGCATCAGAAACAACACCACCAACTATTCCCGGAATGGATCCACAGTATTTCGCTTAAATGTCCGCAGGATTGTATGGCAAAACCACGAAAACACACAAGTGACGTTAGCTTATTAAGTTACTAAAAGAAAATGGATGAGTGGTTTATTAAGGTGGAAAGTTCCAATAAAGCTTGTAACTTTCTTGAACTGATAACTTAGCATACCATAATGCACCAAATAAGCTTCGCAACATCATCCACACATTCCGATATGTTTTGGGAGATCATATATCTGATTTCTATGAAGCCTAATTCAAGTGAGTCAGCTTTTACTGAACCCTTGAGAACAATAACGGTTTCATAAAATCCGCCTACTCTTTTCTACATCCCATTCATTTGTGTTGGGAACAGGGAGTTCAGAGTGCCACAGATATTTCGTGTTTTACGTTGGAACCACACACTGGAACAGGCATTGTTTCAATAAATAAAAATTAGATTGCTATTGGCAGATACATCGGATGGTGAACAACACCAAATGCGGTCGTGAGTACCGTTTCGTTCATCCAAATATGAACGTCGTTCACAAGCTTGCGGCGGCAATTCTGTGTGAATAATCTACGATTATTTTTATTATAAGCGTTGGGCGATGCGTCGATGATTGCACTGCTTGAAAAATCGAATGGATCCCGACACGAAACACGAGGCAAATTGCGGACACTGAAAGCGAACGAATCAAAGTGAGCAGGGAGGTAATAAAGTTATCTGTGGTATAAACTGAACACAATGAAAGGTCACAAAGCGTTAACATTTTTGCAAACAGTAACGAAAACATGATGATGTTGAAGATTTGATTGACATGGTGGACTTTGTGGGTAAATCAAAATACATAGTAAGGAGGCATCTGAAAGCGAACCAGACATTCACTAGCAAAGTTGCTCATCAATCGGTTTCACCAATACTCGTCAGAAGAAGAACTGCACGGAGCAGTTGGGCAAACAAGCAAATGAGTAGAGGCGATAAATCCAGTCCCCTGATCTGTGATAACATCTACGAGATTGTTCCGCTGTGAGAGGCTGGATGATTCAATTGTGCACATGTGCATGCTACGATTTTGTCGGCAACATCATGTTGTATGTATGGGTGTTGCCAAGTTCCCTGTAAGACAATGATTCTCAGTTTTGAGTATCCGAGTCCACGGAGGAGATCGATGAAATCAATAGGATATGTAAAATAAGATAGGGCGTAAACATCGAAGAAGGTCGGCAAGCATGTATCAAGCGTGGCGGGAGACACACACACAACTTGACAACCTGCGCCGTGTATTTATTGTCTATCGTTGGTACAAAACTATCAGCTTCAACGAACGAGACATCGTCTGGATATGTGTTCAGCCATCCCTTGCGAAAGGAGTCTAATCGTTCTGCCAGTGTCAGCGTTGTCAGAATCGCAGATGAACTGATAGATAACGTGTGATGAAGTAGAGTTATGATCAAATCGAAAAACAGTTCAATTTATAGTTGGTTATGCAGTAAACATCATACTCCCGATGGACAACGGAAAGCACCTCCTTTTCACAACACTTCACATGGTTGTGGCACCAAGTATACTATGCTTGAGTAGTTCAGGAAGCCTCATTCCCGTGCACTGTGAGATACAATGGGTATTTTATGGGCTTATTCTTACAGCAAAGCACGTTATCTTTACACTAAAAGTTCGTCTTTATGTACACAATAAAACCCTTCAAACATTTTACGAGGTACCTTCATCCCAAATCGGATTCAACTTCACTAAAAATCTTGATTCGGGAAAAGGCAAATGAGTAGTGTGCTTGTGTTTCATCGGTGAGGTTCCGGTTCTCAATTCCCAGTTTGTTGGATGGGTTTATACCGCTGCTGAGATTTAACAGTTCAGTGCTTCCTAGCTTTTTAATCTATACCTTCTTGGTTTACTGAACGGTTTGTGAGTCTGTTCTTTCAAAGACGATTATATCTGCGATGGTTGTTCCAGTTGTTAACTGGTTAGATAACCGTATATTTCAGATGGAATTATTGCTCGAAATGTTTGATGCTTTTCTCATGTCTATTTTCAATCCTGGCTAAAAGTTCGGTAGTGACGGTTTTGTTTCAAAATACAAGCTTGAAGGACCAAACAAGGAACGTAATTGTTCTATCGATTTACCATTAAATAATTGATATGTCAGTGGCGAATAGACTCTCTTCCAAACTGTTGGGTTTATTCAAATATAGACTGTGTTTGTGACTATAAACTATCATTTCTCTAGGATGAGTCTAATTTGAGCTAAGGAAGCTGTAAAGTATGGAAGTTAAAACTAACCGTTACTATGAGATCGAACCTGTCCGCAAGTATATCCATAGTGCTGCAATCTGAATGATTCAGTGTTTGAAAGCGCAGATGTAAAATGTCCCAGCCATGAGTATAACATACACGGAAGTATAGATTTCGGTTGTGACCCTTAAATCTCGCTGTTTGAGCTGACTGAGTCCAATGTTTCGAATAAGCCAGTTGAATTCACATTCAAAACTCCATGGTTCAGCGCATTATGAAAATCGCCTCGCGTCTCAGTGTTAGGCTTTTGCTTTCTATGCCTAAATTAAAATCACTCTAGTTGACACATAGTTGAACGTAAACATTTAACCAAATTGTTCCCCGATGTACGACATGATTATAAACCAATCTGTTATATTATTCGTTATCAAAAACATTTTGTACAGTCAAACCGAATGTATCAGCTCACTGGACGGATATGTACGTCGTTTCAAGCAGTGCTTCTCATTTAAAATGTTGCCAAACCTCAATCTTTCCTTTGTTCACATCACTGTGTGTTATTCACTTAACAATCTGAGATCTGAGTTACAGGATCTCAAATGTTCAAAGTGAATTCTTATAAACAATCGATTTTCTATTTGCGTTCCTCAAGAAGAGTTTCTCGAGATGAAAATAGATATATCGGTGGCCAAGTTCCGTAGACATACGTCATAACAAATAACATGTTGCCAAAGAGTTGCATCTGCACTGACCGACAGTGCTGTCTGATTCCGATCAAGTAAAGTACAGTTTGTGCTTCTAGTTCCTTTGAGAGGAGTCGGCGGCTTTGCGGACCTCTTTATACGCCGATGCACTTCTCTGAAAAGTAACTGAGACTCATTATCATATCTGAAAATCATTCCCGGATTCGATCTTCCTGCTCAACAATTTTCTCTTGAATGTGGTAGCATATGCAAGACAGGAGGAGCTAAAGCACGTTGTATTATCCCCTGGCAGATCGATCTTCTGGTTCAGAGCTACAAATGGTCCCATTTAAGTAGGTGGATAAGAACGCAGTGAACTAAGCAGAACTTTTTTTGGAATGGCACCAGTGTAGGCAGTTCGTAGACCGATGAGAAAACAGTGTGTCGCCACGCAGGAAGTCTAGCAGGCAAGCAGACCAACAACTAGCTCAGGCGTCACACGACAGCCGACTTTGGTCAAACAGGCATTCAACTGGTCAACGAATCAATCGGCGTGGACCGTTCAGTACTAACAACCGACTGACTGAAGCGGATCGAAATTGTGGTGCATTTTGTCCGCATGGCGTAAGTGCGTGTGTGATCGCATGCAGCATCTGTCAATCAACCGAATACTCAATCTCATTGCTTTTGATCTAATCGATTTATGCATTTCACTGACCAAAGGTAACTCCGTTTTAGGGAGGATTATAACAAAACACCCCTAATTCTTCTCCCTCCATCTGCGTGCACTTGTCTCAGCCAGTGACCATTGGCTACCCTTTCTAATGCCTAGGATATATTCCCTTTCTGTTTTTTATTCGCTTAGGCAAAGTAACTAAATTAAAATCCGTCTTCGAAAAACATTACAGTAATGTATTCCTCTCCTTCAAAGATCCCTATTCCATGCAGGTTCTTGCTTCTCCTGTGAGCCTCCATTGAACAACAATGTTAATTTTGTTGTTGATACAATCAATTCTATCTTTGACATCTCCTGTCCGTGAGAGGCCCTATTTCTCTCCGATGATCGTATTGCCTCTCCAAGTCTCAAAACATTGAGGAGACAAAGAAAATTTCTACAACTCTCGGAACTCATCAATGGTCAGCTAGATTTCTACATTGGTAAAAAAAGAAATTGAACGTATCGACTCATCCTTCCGAAATATACTCCTATGCAGCCCAAACAGGAGATAAACATGGAAAGGAATTCGGATCCTTTGTGGAGCGTAATCCAGACCAAATAGGCATTCACGTATTCGATCCCTGATTGCCAAAGACCCATCGCGATCATTGCTATGCCGAAACCGTGTGAATCCAGCACTCTGTTCAAACGCTTCCGTCCCATTGCTCAAACGTAATGTGATCTCAAATTGGCAGAATGTGCTCTTCTCAAACGCCTGTTTACTTTTTTCAGTACCCCCCCCCCCC
>UZAN01040502.1:0-28241 GCA_900618425.1 Echinostoma caproni
CGGATACAGACTTAGCTGGCTGTTTCAGCAGTAACGTTTGAAGGACTCATACGATAAAGTTATAGGAGCGACAGGAAAAGCCAAATTCTTTAACAGTGAATCGGTAGCCTTTCCGATAACCGTGAGAAAACTAGCCGTTTAGTATTCTCCATCGAGTCCTTTCCGCGTAGTACAGCAAATCTCGAATTGTTCAAGATAATCTTCGAATAAACGCGCACTGACCAGTTAATTTAGGTTCTTTAAATTACAGTAATTCATCGGTTCTAAACGACCACAACGCCAGTTGTTGTAGTTAGCACTCGGACTAATAATTCGTATTCGTATCAAAATCCGCGCAGTAGTAGTTCAACCCATAACTAGACTCTGTGATAAGTGTAGTAACTCTGCTTCGTCACTGACGTGGTTTGTTGTTCATCACGCTCAGGCTTCCCACTAAAATCCATTCCCGGTCATTAACTTCAAATTTTTCCTTTTGGGCTTCTCCTATGCGGATGATTATGTTGTACATTTGATCATGCCTATGCATGCTTCACGGGGCTCCGTGAAATATACACTCATTATTTGGTGTTCAGTTGTTCGCCGAGCCCTCTTTAGGAGGATTTCTCTGAGCTACCATGGCACTTGTCAATATAAGGTTCAAGACTATGTCCGGTATAACGGGGTGTGTAAAGATGAAAACCCTATGCAAAATCGATAAAAACCAAGGATAAGTAACTCTGGGTAGTACTCTCGGCAGTAAATGTTGTAGCCTAGTCGCTCACCTGGACGGGAATTCGTCACGTTGGTCTTGCCACCCGGGTTCCGCTCACTTGTGGCTCCCAGATTGAGATTTCCGATCTCCAGCGCGGAAGGCCCGGTACAAATTGCGCTTCCACTAATTTTCCAACAGGAANTTCAATGATTGCTTAGACTGTATATGTTTTGTAATAAAATCAACCTGTATCTAATTGACACATCCTGTATAGCTTACCTAACGTGCACTTTGCAGTTGTTTTTTCTTGTGCATATGCGACCGCACGCAGCACCAAGCTTGAGGTGTATCATGTGGTCGTTCATCCGCTGCGCCGCAAGGCTTACACTTGTCCCTGCTTTCTGACTTTTCAGCTTCAAACCGTACCCCGCACACTGCCCTGGATCGACTCCGACAATCATTTGAAACCCCCGCGGTCTTTCTGCATCTGTCAACAACCTGCACTCAGGGTACCACCATCTTGGATCACGCAGAGGCTCGGCTGTCTTGCCAACCGGAATTTTGCTCGCCTTCGATCCCCAACAGCCTCCCCGTGGGTCAGCAGAGGTCGGAGAATCTCAGGCAACAGCAAGAAACGGGACAAACACCAAACTTGAGGCGTCTTCGGAAGACCACGAATACAGGCCTATATCCCTACCCGGAGTTGAAAGCCTTGGCGACGAGCCACCGGACGGTGGGTGTGAGGAATGGAAAACTTCTTGAACCGGGTCCGTTTCCCTTGGTGCAGCATGGAGAACGTCACCTGCCACCAACAAGATAAAGCTTGTTGCGTCGAGTACACTATGGAGTTCCAACTCCGTTGCCATTCTCGGAGGGAGCCTCTGTAGTGACTCTGCTTTGTCACTCGTGTTTTACGTCACGTTCTTGTTTTACTGAACGTTGATGGGCGTTGCTTCTACACACTTCCACCTTGGTCGTTCAACGCACTGTGCGACGCCACTGTATTTTATGTTCAAATATAGTGCTTTTGTCTAGGTTTGGCAGTCTACTTTCAATTTCGTTTACGTTCGCCGTTGAGATCGCCCGTTCGTACTGGGTAATCGTTGCGACTCGCGGGGAGTGTCCAGGGTCTATAAAATCGTTGAGACAGTGCTTTCTTACATAAGCAGAAATTCGGATTGCACAAGGCTATCGTGTTCAATAAAACAAAATAGTTCATAGTTCATGGGCAATGACCTCATATATGCCATTAACAATATTACCTATAGGTATCTCTTAATCTCATCGGCTCTCAATGCATACCAGTGTAAGGCTGGCTGGTTTGTGCGGTGCTTGTGTTTTCAGTGGCAAAAGTTACCATTGCTCAGTTCAAATGTGGGGTGTGAACGTAAAAGTGAAGACGATCATTTATCAATAATCTTACTATTCATGGGATTGTTATGTTTGTTGTTTGATTCCTGCATTGGTACCTCAGGTGGCAGTTCTGGACACTCGGTTGGCAAATAACTGCAACTGTCGATGAATGGTCCGTCTATTAGTTTATTAGAAGTATGATGAGATTTTTGCATATGGTAAATATTTAAGACCAAATAGGACGAGTAAAACAATGAGACTAGAAGAGAGATCAACAGCAGGCACCAATAGCACGAAGCGCACAAGCGAACAGCAGAGTGATTATGATGGTCCGCCACTGAAACCACTCGCGGTTAATTGAAACAAACAGTCACTTCGGAAGATTGCCATGCAAACAGATATACAACAAAATCGACAGGAATGCGTTTGTATGATTTTTTAAAAGGCTATACACATACACTTGAGCTCATCTGGGTCTTATTTAGAAAGTGCGCATTCTGGAGAAAACTGGGAGCACAAAGTAAGACGCTGTGCTAGCAGGGTTGCAATTCTCTACCACTTCATCTTGTTTCTGCGACCACAATAGATTTCTTTAAGCACAATCTGGATATAACTAATTAGGTCTCAAATTTCAACATACATAGTGTCCACCAATCAAAGAAAATTTCTGATATTCCTAAGTTTACTATGAGCCGTTAATGGATCCACTGGTGCTAACTACTTTGGGATAAGAAAAGCAACCGGTTGCAAATATTGCCATAATGAAATTATGAGTATGGCTTCAATAAAATGAAATAATGCTATAGCGCGTTGTTCGATAAATCAAATAAACATTTCCTTTGAGTTCACGTATATTTGAGGTGAAAATGGTTGTTGGTATAGACTTTACAGACTTAACCGGAGTACCCTAAGATACGCTGGTTAAGTCTGGTGATAAAGTTTTACATGGTACGGGAAAAGGGGCATAGTGTAAAAAGGACAATGCTGAAAAATTGCTAATTGCAGCCACTTAGTATATATTATATCAAAGTTATCCAAATCAACACTTCAATTTTCTGAAGCATAGCGACAGGTAACTGGACAAAGCTGGCCATGGGCTAGCTAATTGCTTACTGCATTCTGCTTGAATAGTCTTATCTTCCTTGAAATGGCGAGGAAAATTAGTTGTTTGGAACAAAAGTTATTTGTAACAGGGTTTATTGCGGAGCGTAATAACGAACGTTGAAATTACGCGAGACTCAGTCCACCCCTGAAATACTCAAAAGCAGAAGCAGTACTGGGCGGACAAATTAAACACACTACGAAGACAGAAACTAAAGTCAGTTATTTGTATGGTAAAATAAGACGGGGGCACAATCCATGTGCAATCAGTACAGGATAACTTTTCAACTTCAAATGAATCCCTCGCAACTTCAATCCAGTCCGTGCAATCGCATTCACTCAGAATTCCACAAAGTGATTGGTACGTTGACCGTCACACCTCACTGATTGGGCTGGATTTATCAAATTGCCGTCCTGTCGGGATGAATTGATTGGCACTTCGACAAAAAAAGTCATTTTCGAGTAAGGTACCGAGCAAGGCTCGATGGGATGGAGCTTAAGTATTGGAAAAAGTTGTGTTCTTGACGTTGTACTGAGTGTAGGCAATGGCTTATCGATACCGCGAGCTAATATGTATGTGTCGCAAACAAACGTTCGTGCGAAAACAGAACGGGACGATTCACGAAACGGAGGACGGGTTGTATTGTTACGACCTGCAGAGCAAAGGAGAGATACGGAAGCGTGAGCAAGCGTGCGGAAAGTGAAAGCAAACACGTGCTGACCAAAGAGGTGGATTTGGTGTGATAAAGCAATGAGATGCACAGGAGGAAGGGTACATGTAGAATGGGATTTGGTTGGTCACTACATGAGTAAACTGCGGACGAAAATAAATCAAACTGACCGTAATTAACCTCGGCCGGCAGCCTAACGAAGCGGATAATGTCAGAATGAAATGATAAATCGGCCACCATGCTTTGGCCTCGTGGCTCAGCTGTTAGAGCACCGCTACTTTTAAGCCATATGAGATCGCCTGAGTTTGTCCGTCATTGAAGGGAACGTGTGACAATATGCTCAAGAATTATATAAGAATACAGTGAAAGAATTACCTGTATTCTACCTGAATTCCAAGAAAGAATTCGAACTTACTCACTAACTAACAGAATATGCGTATTTTATTGTAATTCCGGGGTTGATCACTATAACCGTGTCAGCTCCAATTAGCACTTATAAAATGTGTCTTTCAATGCCAGAAATCGGTAACCAAGAACATTTGGTTCAAAAGAAACGTTACTTTTTGAGGGAGCCTAGAGCCTAATGGAAGTTATTTATGAGGTTATTCAATCCAGTCACGCAATGAATCATACCAAACACTCACGCCTGATGATGGTTACTGATTCATTGATCCATCTTAACGTAATTCGCTTCCCTAGCCAGTGGTCAGAGGTTTTAGCACCCTAAGTAGGGCCGAAGTCGACACGCGTCTATGAATTCAATCAATCGGGCTTATGGAACGATTCCCAGAGCAGGCTCGAATTGAGAAGGAAGTCGGGTACGAGCGTACGTAGTATAATGTAAAGTGCAGCGGAAAGTGTACAGAGAGCCAAGCGCACGATGCAACTCACCGGAAATTGTGCCAAAATAGAGGTCATACCAGTTCTCGAACCCGAGGACAATAAAACAAAATAGGGTCATGAAGCAAATGCTCCAGTGAGATTTGCACCCGACTAACTCTCCCTCCAAAGTGGTGGTGACGTGCCTAACATGCCTAACGTTACACTTCAGTACTCCGATGCTAAGGGCGTTTTCCAGCCTAAAAATTAGGATCTCCTCGATAAGGTTTATCTTGGTACACGTGGTAATTCCAAAGTTCCATTCATGAGCTTCATTTACCAATATTTTTCCAGCTAGTGCAGAACAACTGAAGCACGTTTAATGACAACAGTTTTAGCGAGCTTCACAGCGGATTGCATAGTTCGTGAGAGCAACGAAGCAAAGACCGGAATTAAGCAGAACACCTGTGATTCCAACACAAGTCTTTTGGAAATCTTCCGCATCGTAACCGTACTATTACTAGCTTACGTCGTTGCCGCGGGCAGTAACTTGACAGTAACTTGGACAGAAGTTGAATTGTACGTTTGTCAGGAATTCAGCATACTCCTTGAAAACCGCTTTGCTCTGGGACAACCAATCAGAATAAGAATGGTCAAACGCAGGTGATTGTTCAGAGCCACCAACCAAACATTCCCGCGTCCTCTTCTCCATTTAAATAACCATACTTTTGCATACTAAACGAATTTGCTTTGCCTGTTTGTCAAGCCTATCAGTTAGTTTACAAACGTTCCATCACCAGCCGAGGTGACGTCCTCCGTGCTTGTGAAGTGGCAGTGTTCCACTTGTACTCGTTAGCTTATAAATGTTCTTCTCCAGCGACTGTTTTTAGCCTCATTGTCCCTGTGTATGATCTGGCTTGCCGCTGAACCAGCGTGATGGAAGAGGGGGAATCGTTCTTCCATCTGGTTGCGGCTTTTGGTTCGTTCTCGGGTCCGTTTGTTGCGTCATTTGGGCCTTGAGTTGCAGTGGTGTTTATACGTGATCAAGTTAGTTGTGTCTGTTTAGTGCGTTGATTGAAGTGTACCAATTAGTATGTCCAAACTGGAAGGAGAATCGATAGACCCGATATAATCGACGAAGAGTGATTTTCAGTGTGTCAGTCACTTTGTTGAGTTCTGTGTAGAATGTGGTCAATTGAATTTGCTTGAAGTTTCACTTGAAGTTGAATGAGTATGATTCATTTTTCAATAATTGTCTGAGTCTTCATGCAAAGGATGTATCTCAGGTCCCGCTTCATGTTTCCCTTCCACCGAGTCATTTAGTGATGCAAAACAAGTTTAAGAAGGAACGAAAATAAGCCCCATGCGACTGATTTGCTAAGTGTGAACAGTACTGTTGGCGTGTTCTTGAAAACAGTATTCTGTATTCCCAGTATTTCTTTCAATATGGTTCAACACTATTTATGATCGGAATGAACTATCACAACCAGCATAAATGATGAATTTTACTGAAACAAAAATAAGCGAAAAACAATTTTCAAGAAAATGGTTATATAAATCACCAAGGCGGACTATATGATTCCAATTAACTCCAATTCGTCTCATTGCGTTAGCATTTCCATCATCATTGATAGTGAACATATGTTATAGTAACCCACACCGAAAATATAATCCTTAACACCCCTTAAGGATTTTGTATAACAATTTCCTTTCCAGTAGGTATCATGAACGCATTTGTTGATGCACGAATTACTGGGCACCTTTTGTCATTCTGTACTTGATTAAAGTTATTTTCATTTTATATATAATTCGTGACGGCGTGATCTGTCACCGTAATGGTGGCATCGATCAACCGGATGCATTATTTTCAATTACGGTTTGTTGCTACTCATGAGTAACGTATACCGAACTGTGATTGTTACGATGAACAAACATACCAGGATGAACCACAATAAAAAATACACATATACCACAATAGCCTCGGTTGCAGCTCAGAGGGTATGTTTGAGTCAACCCAGCCACGAGTACCCGGTAAGAGGATTCTGCGATTACAGAATGTCGACTACACTAATTAGTCTAGCTTGGTCAGGAACAAATGAACACGCGAAAAGAGCAAAAGCTAAAGTCCGCTTCACACTGTTTGAGGACATCTTTGCGACATTGTTCAAAGTTGAAGTGATGGCGACAAAGCGAATGCAACATGACACCTTTGGGATTTCGCTTACATATCAAATTGGAATGTTAAACGTTGGAGTACAAATATTCAGACTTTGACCTCGACGCTTGCGAACATCATGATTAGCTGACCCGTCTTTAAACCATGATCAATGTGAGCGGTGATTCAGATAACGTAGTACCACTGGAAACATCTTGAACGAACGGATAAAAATTCAGTACGAATCACACTATTGAACTGGAATCAAAGATTCAAACGGTCGAAGGGGGGGTGATAGTGAAGTTGGAACCACCGGATTTTATCCACTTTGATCTTTGATCGGATGAACTAGTATATCTGAAACTCACGTAACCAAGCTTTACGGAATTGAGATTAAAAGATGCATTGCTTTCTTGGCCTGTTGATTTTTTGGCATTTATCACTTCTATCCCATGCTTCGAGCGAAACAGATGCCGCATGGGAACACTGGAAAAACAGTTATAATAAAGTGTACAACAGTCCATCTGAAGAGGCTCACCGCAGAGCAATTTGGGAAGCAAAGGTGAAGAGTAATCATGAACATAATCTGAAATATGACCTCGGCTTGGTCACGTATCTAAAAGGATTGAATCAGTTCAGTGATATTACTTCGGATGAATTTGTACATACTTACTCGTCGATCGCAAAGAAACCACGAAGAAAGAATGTGATAGAATACACGCATAAAGCGAAGCGTGATATTCCAGAACGGATCGACTGGAGAGAAAAGGGAGTAGTGACATCGGTGAAGAATGAGGTATGCTGTAAGCATAATGCCATTTAAGAGCTATTTTAGGGTCCATGTGGTGCTCATTGGGCTTTTGCTACTACCGCCGCACTGGAGAGTCAATACGCAATGCATTTCAACGAGTCTATAAGTCTGTCGGATCAGCAACTACTGGACTGTAGTGAGTATTACGGCACCCTCGGATGTTTTGGAGGCTCGCCACTAAACGCTTATGAATATGTGCTCGAGTACGGGCTTCAAACAGATGAAATGTATCCATACGAAGAAAAGGTTAGTTGCCATGACTGAATTAAAATATTGTTTCATTCAACTGGTTTTCATTATGAACCTTCCTGATTTTAGCTATGGTATTTAGTTTGAGTACTAACAATGGTTTACTTTTGTTTCAGTATATGAATAGATAAAAACTGAAAAATATGAACATTAGAGATAGTATTGAGAAGAGGAATGAAAACGAATTAAACACAAATGTGTATCACCTTGAGTTGAACTATGAAATAGCCTAGACAATAGATGTATTAAAACGGCAACAAAGGGGTGCAAGAAGACATCTTTCAGATACGTTTAATAATTCTCCTCGAGCGTTTCCATAACAAAGCTGATTGTTTTATATAAGAAATACTATGCGTATTGAGTTTAGATGCTTTCACAGACTGTGCTAACTTACAGAAAACCAAATCTACCTGATATAGATGATTAGTTGTGGTTTTTATAGTTGTTGTTTTTGTTGTGTCAGTCTCAATGCTTGAGAGTTTACAGATTCCCGAAAAGTGACCGTAATTTGTGATGTTACGAAAAGGCAGACAAAGAGCACTAGACACCTGCCTCATAGTCATCGAAAAATTCACTAGCAAAGTATATTATTTTAGTGTCCCGATCGACCCCAAATCGTGAACCTTTAGGTTGAAATTCGAAACTTTGCATCATGAACTATGCAGATGTTTTCCACACATAACCCGTCGCATTTAGAACAATATTATTTCAAACTTGAAAAATATTCAGGCCATTCAGGATTCTTGTTCTAGTTGGGTAAGTCAAAATCACGTGACCCGCTTCATTAGCTTAATTATTTTTTGCATATAGCTTTGAGCATCACATCTCAACATGACTGCTTCTGATCAGCATTTTGACGAACAGGGAGATCTAACACAACGCCTGTGCTAGTCTGATCTGATTCAGCATTACTATAAGATATTTCTAGTGGATTTTTGGTAAGTATTGTTTTATTATTGTCCACGTCGATGTGACCCAAGTTATCGTTTTTTCTGATTATCGGCGAGAGCCACCCTCACACTGCATCTGCAGGTGGTAAACAAGGCGGTGGATATGATTAGTGGCACCATGCTCAACGGCTTAACAACTAAAGCAATGCGAACTTAAGTCGCAATTGTGCTACATGTTCTTAAGTCGGGTACTACTTTAACAGACTGATTATTGCAGGAATGATATGAGTACATACTAGATCAGGTTACATACACCGTAGCATGAAATAATCTGAAACAGAGTAGTCCAATTTTTCTCAATGAAAGACTGCAAATCTGATTGAAAAGTTCAGTCGCCTGATTTTATGTTTTGCGACAACGATAAAAAATCCATTAATCTGCCCTGGGATGTCTTAATCAATTTGGAATCCTATGAGAATCCACAGAGTGCTCTATGGTGCGCGCAGCAAAATTCTACTTGTAAGAAATGTGAGTAATATCACACTAATTGGTGTTTTGGGAAGAGTTTTTGTTGTGGTTAGCACTTGGACTAGTAATTCGTATACATATCGGATTCCGCACAGTAATAGTCTAACTCAGAACTAGACTCGAAACAAAATAACAACACAGGGCTCGACGATGGAATCAAACGGTAATAAGCGGAAATTCGGAATGTACAAGGACATCGTGTTCAATAAAACAAGAGAGTTCATAGTTCATGAGTAATTACCACATCCCCCGCAGCTTGAATGAAGCTCCGGTTTTTTGTAATCACGGCGGGCTTTGTTGAGCAATCGTTCAGATCTTCTGGGTTCTACTGTACTGTTTTCGACATTTGTACTGGGAGGTAATTCCTCTGGAAAAGATTCAGAAATAAAAGGATTAGTAAGTTCACAACTAGTATCAGGATTGGGCAAATTACAAATTACTTGGTCTAAAAGTCTACGATGTACAGTGCCATCGTTTAGATACAATATACGGCATACTCTTTGTCCAATATTGTCTAGTGTAATGCCCCTGGAGGGTCGTAAATCGTTCCCACGAGGATACACGGATTCCGCAGACTCCAAGTGTAGAAGATTTGTTCGAAGTACTCGACTATTAAATAGCTTTGCTGGACTATGTCCCATAGTTGAATGTACTGCGTTACGGTATTGCATCAGAAAGTTATCAACGCCTCTGACCAGTTCATCGAATGTACTGCGATTCACAGAAGCGATGGCACTCTCCAGCATGCGCACAAAGTTTTCGGCTGCGCCATTGGATTGCGGATGTCGGGGTGGAGTGAGAACATGCCGACAACTCATGGAGTTCAACCAATCGGTAACTTTCTTGGCAGTAAAATGACTTTCATTGTCAGTCACGAAAGCATGCATGACACCTTCTCTACTGAACGTTTTCCTGGGTGCTCGAATAGTTAATTCTGAACTGGGAATTGTGGTAAGGTACACTTCCGGTCAACGGGAATAGGAATCGACGATCACCAATGCGTAATACTTGTGGAAGAATGAACCACAGTAATCCACATATATTCTTTGCCATGAATCGGAAGATACTGGCCACGGAGTCCATTTCGAAGGTTGCCTGTGATTTTTGTGCACAAAGTCAGCACAGGATTTTGCAACACAATTGAGATCATGATTCAATTCAGGCCACCAGCATGTGAGACAAACAAGAGATTTCATCTCTTCAATACCAAGATAACCGGAATGTGAGTCATTGAGAACAGCAGTATTTAATGTCAAGGTACGATAATGCGATCATTGTAACACAAGACACCATCACATGTCACAGAAATTTCCTCACGACGTTTATAGAATTCCAGAAATCGACGCTTGATATCACCTCGCCAACCTCGACGGACACAGGAAATGATAGCGTGGTAATATATCCTGGTCTCGCGAACTGGATCAGATCGGTTTACCGCAAGTGGTTGAGTGAGTAGATAATCAGCCGTAGAAGCCTCCTCTGAAATGGCGTAGCGTGGTAGATAGTCTGCATGTGGAATGGACTGCGCGCTGTGATGATGGATGTCGTAGGAATAGGCAGACAACGCAATACTCCATCGTTGTACCGTAGCTGCAGATGACTTAGCCAGGGAACGTGGAGGGTTGTAAAATAACTGAAGGGCTTCATGATCATTCACAATAGTGAAATGAGTGCCGTAAAGACAGTTGTGCATACGCGTGACAGCCCAATAGACAGCTAGAGCTTCTCGTCGAGTTTGGGAATACCCACGTTCGGCAGCCGTGAATCTGCGTGAGATGCACAGCACCGGATGACCATTTTACCCCAAAACAGCTCCAATTCCAAAGGGCGATGCGTCCGTGATGACGATAGAATGTAATCGTGGGGAAAAAGGACGTAAAACAGCACTGGTAGACAAAAAGAAAAGTAACTTCCTCAAGGCACGTTCATGGACCGAAGTCCACCGAAATATTTTCTGTGACTTTAAATCGAACAATGGAGCAGCTTGGGTTGAAAAGTTAGGAATAAACTTGGAATAGTATTGCAAAGAACCAATCAAAGAACGAAGTTCATGGAATGACTTGGGAGATGGAGCATTAGTCAACGAATAAAATCGATTAGGGTCAGGATGGAATCCGGATTCATCAACCCAACGACCTAAACAAGAAAATTTAACCGTACGAAAGGCACATTTATTAGGGCTAATAGAAACATTATGAGAACGAAATCTTTCAAGCAAAGCAAAGAAACGCTCGTCATGTAAGTGTCTGCTAGGCGCATGGACAATAATATCGTTCTGATAGGCACATACACCGGAATGATGGAATTAATAGTAGTTTGAAAAACAGCGGGGGAGGCACTGATTCCAAAAGGTAGAAAATTGTAGCTAAATAAACCAAAAGGTATGCTAATAGTCGTAAGTTCACGAGACTTTTCATCATGAAGAATTTGAAGAAATGCATCTTGTAAGTCTAGACTAAAGAAAAATTTGGATCCATGAATTTCATGCAGAATGCCTTCTGGTTCGACGGTGGCACAACTGGACTGTTTCATCTGTCTGTTAACAGTAACTCGATAATCCCCACATATCCTAGGAGTCTTCCCGTTACATTTTAGTGGAGTAACAATTGGTGTGGCCCAAGCTGAAGAATTTACAGGTGTCATAACTCCCTTGCTCACCATTTCATCTAACGCCTTTTTTACGGGCTCACGAAGTCCAAGTGGGATAATCCGACGTTTCATAAACACCGGAGAACCGATCACTTCGAGACTCACAGGAGTCATTTTGATACCACCCTTTACCTTGGAACATTCAAGTACTAAGTGATGAAGACGTGATTGATGGGAGTCAGACAAGAATGAAAATGACAGATGCATACGATTCAGGCAATTCAAACCAATTATAGAAATATCGGAATCAATAACCAAAAACGGGCAGTGAAATGTTTGTGATTTATCGTCTTTAAGAAGCTGTTCACATGATCCTAAGACGGGCAAAGAATGACCGGTAATTCCCTTAACTGAAATGTCTGTTGGGGAAAGTACAACTTGGGGGTTTAACTGACAAAATAGCTTGTTGGAAATGAAAGAATCAACACTACCAGTATCCATGATGAATGTATGGCGAGTGGAGTCATTAATGATGAAACCGCCAGAAATATGATGAGATAGACGTAAACTGATACTGGCTAGAGTTAGGGATTGTAAATCACAGAATAAATCTTCAAAGGAATGAACAGTCGTACGTTTTGTAAAACACGACTTCGCACTTTTACAGACAGATTGGATAGGGCCAAGCTTACCGCAATGGTGACACTTGGCATTACGAAATCTACAGGATAGCCACGAATATCTTTGACCACAGGAATTGCACTTGTTCCATCGTTGAATCTGTTGGTCATTTTGGGTTGGAGAACTGATGTTGCTTGGTTTTTTCGAGCCCTTTTCGAAACACCGCCTTCGTCGGGATGGTGACTGTTTGGAACCGCTGGCATTGAACAACAAGTTGGGTTCATCACAAATAATGGCACGGACATCTTGGTACTGTTCATAAGCTGCCTTAGCCAACTGAAATGTGCAATCGTGCATGAGCAGGAGCTTTTGCTGCAGTTCAGGGCAGTTAATACCAGCAATTAATCCATCATGTAGCTGGATTTGTAGTTGATCGCCAAAATTACAACGAAACTCTTGAGTCTGAAGCTGAAGAATAAGTTCACGTACGGGTTGGCTTCCATCACGTGTGAGTGAATGAAATTCGGCTCGCTCAGCGGCTTTGAAATTACCCGGGTGTAGATTCTTCAGCAGCAATGTTTTCAGGGATTCATATGGCAACGATATAGGAGCCTCAGGAAATGCCAAATTCTTTAACAGTGAGTGTGCATCCTTTCTTATAGTCGTCAGGAAATCAGCCGCTTTACGTTCGCCATCGAGTCCTTTCCGCGTAATACACCAAATCTCGAATCATTCAAGATAATCTTCGACTAAACGCACATTGGCATGTATGTTCAAGTTCTCCAAATTACAGAACTTCATTAGTTCTTGTGGTTAGCACTTGGACTAGTAATTCGTATACATATCGGATTCCGCACAGTAATAGTCTAACTCAGAACTAGACTCGAAACAAAATCACAACACAAAGCTCGACGATGGAATCAAACGGTAATAAGCGGAAATTCGGAATGTACAAGGACATCGTGTTCAATAAAACAAGAGAGTTCATAGCTCATGAGCAATCACCATAGTTTTGCTGAATGGGACTGACTATCCATCCTTCAAACCTCAACGTAATACACAATCCTCAGTTCTTTCATTCAACTTATTTGTCGTTGGTGCATGCCTGGTTGCATAAACTAAGGATGATGCATAAAGATGCATTCTCATGTAGGATCCATTAGAATCTAAACCGGAGAACGTAATGGGACGGTAATGAACCGGGCGAATCAGATGGTACGTTGCTCATAGGTCTACATGAAGATAGAGATTTCAAAGCGAACGAAAACCGCATTTCATGGCAATCTGTACTAAACAATTTGCCCGGTTGCATTGCTCCTGTTCACCGAGCTTGGCTATTTGTTTGCAAACATGTCATCACCAACCGAGGTGACATCATTAGTGATTTTGAAGTGGCAGTGTTCTGCTTGTACCCGTTCGTTCATGTATGTGTTCTTCTCCATCGACTATTTTCGTCCCTTGTTCTCACTGTGTTCGATTCAGTTCGCCGTTGAACTGGTGCGAGGGGTTGAGGGTGGGAGATTGTCCTTTCGTCCTGGTTGCAGTTTTTGTCCGTTCTCAGGTCACAGCGTGACCATTTTTGTTGCATCTTTTGGTCCTTGAGTTGCGTTGTCGTGTACACGTCAGTGACTGTGTGGTGTTCGCCAGGTCAGAGAGTAATATTCTGCTGGTGTTTTGTCACATTATCAATTGGCTGCATGTCGATTGTGTAGATCCAGTGGAATGGGTTTCAGCTTCCAAACAGAAGGTTCGATATTCAATTCCCAGCAAGTAAATCAAGTGTATACATTATTAAAGAGTCTTTCCAGAGCCACAACAGTTTTAGGTAGTTCCCTGTGGTGAGCGTCACAGTACCACGTCCCGAGAATAACTGTGCAATGATTCTGTGGGATTAAAACTCAAGCGATGAGTGAGAGCCAAACAAATGCTGTGGGAATAAGTTCAAGAGCTCAACGGTGGAGCATGTTATGCCATACATAAGATAAGGTAGAACGTAACATGGACTGAACGAGGTTTCAACTCTTATTCTCGTTCACAATCCTGTAAACAAATTTGTTTATTGACTCATTCTCCGTCAAATTTTCAGGTGGCTCAATTCATACACTTTCTGTCTGTTTGCTTTTTATTCTGTCATACCGAAAAACGTCGGTTCAGTTCTGTATCTTTGACTTTTTTCCCTAATGTTTTAGAAAGGTCACTGTCGCTATAATGAATCCGCGTCCATCATTCGTGTCAAAGCATACTATATTGTGGCTGACGACAACGAAACTGCACTACAGTCTTTGGTAGCCAGTTTTGGTCCTACTATCGTAAAGGTTGATGGGGAATACGGATTTCGGGATTACACGTGCGTCTTAAATTTGGAAAACGATGAAACTTTGTCGATATACCTTACATATTTTTCTTTTCATGCCATATTTGAAATGTTTATAGTGTTAACTGGTCGTGAACATGAGAAAGATGCTCCTGCTAACAGTGAAGAAGGTTGTGATGTGTTTCGCGGTGCTGGTGTTACGTTAGTAGCCTTACATAGGACAGGAACAGTTTGTAGGGATATGCTTCAAAACCAAGCGAAACCATCATCGGAACAGTTCGACGATATTCGTGAATTTGAGCGATGTCGCCAGTGCACTTACGTTTATTGCGGAGCAGCGCGAAAAGTTGGAAACTTCCCGAGTTAATAGGTATTGCCAGAAGATAGCCTAATGGTGATAAATTTCCAGTCGAATGACTATACATTTTTACGTAGTGGTTCCATCTTGCGACCAAATTAATTCACGTATGTTTCATTAGTCAAGGAAGTACGTAATCTGAACTTTCACCATCTGAATAAGTACGCTTGTTTAGAAAAACTTTCGTATTTCATTGAATACAACTATTTGTCATATAGGTGCAATATGTTCACGCAACCTAAAACTTTCGAAGTGATCAATCTTAAATGTTGATGTCAGAAACTTTCACTTACTGTACATTCTATGCATTTTATCGTCGACTGCTCCGACCGGTGCGCGTTTTGCGATTAATTTTCGCAGGTACGCTTTGTGCCCTCGTGTTTCTTTTGTGAGCACTTGATGTGTTTTATACATATTCCTATTCCGGTTTTTGTGCTTTCTATTGATAAGCTTCCGGAACAAATCAACATCATATAGTATTGGTCAAAAGTAGTGAAATGAAAGTATTTTACAGACCGCTTACATATGTGCTGAAAAAAATTCATGTCTAAACCATTTACGTTTATTTCCGGAATATATATTTGATATATTTCAATGCAGTACACTCTGCCAGTGGTAATAAATTGATCAGATGGCTTACTTGCAGTCACTTCATTTTTCTGCTTATAAATACGTCATCCACATGGCGATACATTGCTCATTACTTACCAGTCACCATGTGCATAATAAAATGTAATCGATACTGGGTCCCGGTTACATGGTTGTAGAAACCTATTGTTAGGTTGATTTATTCAATCTAGAGAGGAGAGCTGAGGCTTCAAGGTGCACCAAATCATCAAAGATTTTCAATATAAGACTCCAGAGGTCATTTGATGACTTGGTGATTCAGTTTCGTAGATCATCGCATTAATATGAGTTGCCATGCGCTACTATGTTGGCAATATCCTCCGGGGTATAATGGCAAACCGCAACTATGGCCCCTATCGAACTGATTCAATGCAAGGATAACCGGAGTTTAAAGCTCTTTCTCCGTCTATCACGGACGAGGTGACCTTGTTTGAGTGAGGAGTGCTATAAAGAGTGATTCTATTATAATTTAAGACCGTTATATGCATAGCTTGGTCGTCGATCGCCCTAACTTCAAATGGACGAGCTTCTTGCTTTAAAGACTTGCTAAATCTTCAAGGCACCATCAAAATACAGGGACCTACGAACATATAGATCCCAACAGAAGCCCCCACCCCCAGTTCCAGCATCTTTATCGTCTAATGAATACAAATTTGAAAAGAGCGCTCGAATGACCCGTGTGTTTCGATAACAAGCTGAGCCTTAGATTTTGTGACAACCAGGAATCGTGTGATTTAAATGCACTGAAACACGTGCATTACCTTAGCCTTAGAGCCTCTCACATTGAATTTTGTTTGAGCCATACGATGTGGAAACAGGCTGACAGATTTCCAGATTGCATGGAATCAACAGGTTAATCAAGAGGTAAGTAAATTTCGACGGACGGTATGTGGAATGTAGCGAGCAATGTGTGGCCTAAACGCGTTCCTAAGCCTAAAAAATATAACTGCGTTCATTGTGGTCTGAAACAGGCAAGGAGGAAAATGTTTAATTCATTTAATTTATATCATAAAAACAAAACAGAATTATCTGTCAGAAAGACAACGAAAAAAGCTCAGTGATCATGCAAAGATTCTCCCGAGCCAACGGTTAAATTGGGCAAGTTCCAATTGATAGTAAGCAAGATTCTGTGACTTATACTCGTCGTACGTTGGAACAAATTTTGCTCCCGCTACAGAACAAAAGATTGCAGGATGGTACTATATTCCAAATTGGCCGCTATTTTGACACCGTTCATCCTCCACAAAATATTAGCCATAGCTGCATGGTATCAAGATTTCCCGATGGCCAGCCTATCGCTACACCTAAACCCGATGGGGAACCTTTGAGTGCATTTACCAGCTGAGTATACAAGTGTCATAAGTGCAAAAGTCCACTGACAGGCTATGGGGTTATGCATTGCGGGAATGAAATGCGTCAACGAGTTACCCTGAATCAGACCTGTAGTCTGGAACTGAGTGACATTGTTCGCACGCAAGACTCCGAATGGTGGGTAGAACAATCCAAGACGTTTTGCAACTACTTATGAAGTCCACTATTCTACTGCTGCTCCAAGGCGTCGTGAAAAATCGTAGATGATTTCAATGGGAGCGCTTCAAAACACTAGTCACATACGATGATTCTATGGCTTATAAGTCAAACATTGAATCACTAACCTCTGTTGAGTGAGATTGGAGGTATATTGATCAACGGAAAGTGTGAGATCCTATGAGGAGAGTACGATGAAGATGTGTCAGGGTCCCAAAGCAAAATGGCGAGTTCACAAGATTTCAGATTGCATCCACGTCAACAANGGGGGGGGGGGGGGGGGAGGGATTCCATAATCTCTTAACTTATGTTTCAAATTTTTTTGCTCTAATGGGCACATGTCGCATAAGGGTTAAACGTGGGTAATCCACCAATCCACCAGAATCGTCGTAATTATTTTCCGAGGTTCGCTTGTCTTGACCCAACTCCCCGAGGTGCTCATATACCGGTAGTTTTACGTCACAAAGATAGGAGGCAGTTAATTTGTTTCCTTTTCCTGTTAACTTACTTTGGCTCATGCAGTAGCCACCAAATAACGGTCTATATTATTTGTTCGTTTGAGGGCTTTTAGAACTAAATGAAACGGTTAATGACTGATTTATTCCGAATCGGCGAAACATAGGTGGGGAGACCATGAAAACTGTCTAAACCTGAGATAATTTTTCACACGCACACACCTTTTGTGCATGCGACAAAGTTACGTAGTCATTATCATTATTATTATTATTATCAGTGAAAATTTCAAGTTCTGTTTTGTTCCTAAATAACATCTGAATGAAATGCATACAAGCAGACTACTGTCTACCACTGTTTTAACAGAAAGTTTTTACTTTTACTAGAATATGAACAAATAAACAGGGAACAACTAAAAGTGTCACAAGGATCATCTTAATAGATTACATTTTTGTTTTTTTACGAATAAACTGATTCACTCAAGTTCCCTACCTGCCTTCCTGTCTGTCTGCCTACCCCTGTCCCCAACCCTCGTTGCATACCCTAACCTCATGATCACAGGGGCGGTATATATAAGTCGGATAACTGTTCCACCTTCGCTGTGACCAACGATCTGCTACTCGTCGGATATGGCCGCGAAAACAATACAGATTACTGGATTTTGAAAAATAGTTGGGGTACCGCCTGGGGTGAAAGTGGCTACATGCGAATGGCACGCACGGGCAAAAATATGTGTGGTATCGCAACCGAAGCTAGTGTACCCCGCATTGAGCAATATGATCCACCCGAACAGGAGACCAACGAGAACAACTAATTTCGCAGTTGCCGGTTTGATGATGATCACTTTTTGTGCTAAACTGAATTAATTTTACTCGTGAATAAATCACTGTGATAATCTTGTTGTGGTGTAAATAACCCCCCTTGAAGAGGGTGGGACCAGTTCAATGACACTTCTTCCGCTATCGAATAGATTTACTTTTCTCCGTCTTTGATATTAGTATTTTGTACAGTAGGATGATAGGAAAATACTCTTCTGTTCATCTATGGCCCACATCGGACTAGTGAGATGTTGAGCCGAATGAAAACGAAATTAGATGATGATGACATCCAAAATGATGCATTATTTCTGACGACAAAATAAGATGACACAAGTCATACATGCATCACAATCTGTTTATGTGCTACAAATCGGTAGAACTGAATAACGATAAATCATACTTGCCTAATATAAGCTGTAGATGTCGATGGTTAAATCTTGATTTGTCGCACGGTGCTGGTCAAGTGGTTAGTAACACCGGATTATCGCCCTAGGGAGCAGGTGTTCGGCTCGAACCACTATGGCACGACCTTCACCAATTTTTTTTCTATGCAAGCCCTTTGATTGGCCACTTCTCTCTCCCCCTAAAAATTGTATCATTACATGTCGAATAAACGAAAGTAAAACAACAAGAATTTACAAATAGACTGTGATCTAAAAAAGGTAAACTAATTGCAAAAAACACTGAAGAAGCTCCAAACGTCAAACCTATCGAGCCATAGTGCCCGGGCTTGAACCCAAGTGGATTTGCTGGATATGCGTTGCTTATGATTTATAATAAGGGTAAAACGGCTGTACAGGCTTTCCAAGGGTCAGTGGCAAGCTGACGTAGCTTGATGACAATTTATTTTCATACCTAAAATGTTAAATGATGCTAAAACATTGCTGTAATTTGTAATATCCAAACAATGCGGTAAACCCCAAGTTGCTTGTGTCGTGCTTCAACGCTCCTTAACACTACCAGCCAAGAAGCAAGTCGATGCAGCTTTATATCGATCGATCGATGGGAATCCGGTGTCCTGAACTAACCACAGTCCAAATGGTCCAAAATGGAATCGTGGGTCCATTAGACCATGAACTATGTATGATTAGTCAGTGCTGATCAGCCGATGATGTCCCTTTGTACATATTAGTGAATCGCATTGCTTGCTGTGACCTTCTTCCCGCATCTTGATGACGCGATATTGTGGCCCACAGTTACCATTACTACAGATAACTGTGGCGTAGTTGCTATCACTTGCGCAAATCTGTTGACACTATAAATGTTGTGAGATACTATTCACTAGTGAGTAGTTCACAAAAAGATGCGATCAGCAGTTTCTTTCGACGAACAATAATGAACAAGACCTGTTGGAGTAAACTGTTGCTGTTTGGTACGGTGAACACAAAAACGCGCATCTGATAATGGACCACTTCATTAGATATCCGGTGTGTTTGCGGGAAATTTGCAAACTTGTTCCAAATGATATATTTTGTGATATAAATGATAATTTAGCAATATCCTAACCGTTATTAGTAATAAACTACTATCCTCGACCGATCACCGTCTTGTGGAATTACAACACTAATACTAGAATACCACACGTCTCTAAATGATGTCACTGCTCCTGTTGAACGGGCCGGGGTTAGCACATCTATCCGGTTTAAGACTGTTATACCGTCAAATTAAATTAACAACTGAACAAACTTGCCATCAGTAGTAGTGCTGATAGACCTATAGCTTTAAGGCAGGTGTCGATTGTCTTTCTTATAAATAGGGATAACACTCGCTCGCTTCCACTATTGTGGAAGGATACCTGTGTCCAAGCACTTTTGAAAGAGTTGAGCATATGTGGCCGCCAATACGTCCGCCGATTCTTTCAGTATACGCCGGTGGATTTCATCTGAATCCATCGAGCTGAAGGAGTTCACGTGTCTGAGTAGTTCTTCCGCTTCTGAGACTGTTAAGACAACGTGATCTAACGGAGATTGTAGGTTATTGGATGAAGATTGGGATGACTGACAGGAGAGAGAATGTTGAAAAATTGGTCGAAGCAGAGCGGAACATTTCCACCACTTCTGAAGATGAAGTGGCTGGCGTACCNTCGGATTTAGATAGGACAAGGGCGGTGGGGTGTTTTTCCGGGTTTGTCTCATAAATTTGTACAGAACTGACCGATTCATCCGTTTCCTGGCTAGAGTGCCGTTCTCTTGGTTTCTTTGGTACTCTCGGATCCTCGGTTTGCATAAACTGCGAATGCGGATGAGGCCATTGGCGTTGTCCGTCAGACCCATCAATTTGTAGCTAGCAAAGGACGGCGAACGTTCTTCTAGAAGATGAAGAATAGCACGCGGTAAGGAGTATCTGGTTAAGGGGGATTTACGGACGCGTGGCACTAGCAGATGGTCCACTGTGCGGATACACTGCTCTAATGTACTGCTCAGGAGGTTAAATTCGCTTATCTGATTGGTTTGTAGATGGGCTTGGAGGGAATACCCTAGATTGTTGAAGTTTGTCCTTTTAAAGGAACGAACCTTCCTAAGATATGGTGTGATACAACTGGGCCAGCGGAATACCGTATCAAAAGAGAGTACAATGTGGTCACTCTTGCCTAAAGGGCAACGCTGTTGCATTGCGTCCGTGGGATGACTATTACCTGTTATGACAAGAACTAGCAGTGAAGGGGATTGCCCGTTTCGGAATCTGGTTGGGCTTGTGACATGCTGAGACCAAGGCAGCTATGTGACCAGGTCGACTAGTAGCAATCCAATGGTATTATCCGGGGCTTTAAGTCTGTGTCAATCTACTCCCGGAGCTTTGAAGTCTCCAGTTATTAGGAGGTGTGCGTTGGGGCGCGCGGATCTTAAACTATTCAATTGCTCCATCAGAAGTACCGATTCAGGGTCAGGGGGATTTGGACCCAGACGCAGTACATGGAAGAAATGAGAGAGAGATAGAACAATCGCTTGGAGGAGGTGGTCGCTCCTGTAGATGATTACACCACCTGCTTGGTCCATCTTTGAGTCTTTTCTGATCAATGAGTAACCTGCAATGGAAACTTCGCCATCACTGTTTTCTGGAGTCAGCCAGATTTCTGTGAGGGCTAAAAGATGCGGTTCTTATCAGCCACTAACTGTTTGACTTCCAGAATCTTGTTTGAGATGCTGAGATAGTTAGTGGAGATCCACTTTAGAGCCCACTCACCGGAGACTTCAGTAAGAGCGGGGTTAGAGGGGGAATCTTTTGGAGAGGATCTAATTTGGGTTATATGTTTGCACTAATCGGACTGCGGAGAGGGTCTGGATTGCGGGACATTCTGCGACATGATTCTCTGGACCTGTTGAAGATTTCGGGAGGACAAGTGGGATGGGAAGTGGGGTGAAAATGAGCAGTTTGTGATCTCTTATGGTAGTGCGCGAAGGATCTTTGTTGCACACAAGGATCTGCATTACGGAGAATGGGAGATTGTGGTGCTAATGGCTCGATTGGGGAGAGTGGTATGGGGGTTTGCCGAGTAAACCGAGGATGTGTTTTTGGATTAAAAGGCTTCTTGGGATTTGTCTTTATAGTAGTGGGGAGTAGAGTCTCTTGGTATCAAGGCTGTTGGGGGATGTTTTGGTCTCACCACAGGAGATCGCGATTGAGGCCTTGGAGATTTGTCGTGTCCTGGGAGGTAAACCATTGTCCTTGCTTGGCGGTCCACTCGTGAGAGGAGGATTGCCAGGGACAACAGAGATTGGGGTCACTCGGGGCCTTTGTACTTCTGAGGGCATCATGCCGCTGAGTTTGGGCATGCAATGGTCTGTCTGGGGAAACTCCGCGGACAAGGTTTTACGACCTTTTCAGGGTCTCGGTTTGGGCGAGGGCATCTGCTACCGTTGACTCCGATTTAAAGGTGATAAGGATGCCTACCTTCGTCTTCTTGGATTTGGACATCAGCCACGTTGCTCCACCTGAATTGGGTAGGGCAGATAACTCGAAGCAATCACGGTGCTAGCTGAACAAACGTCGCAATAATGAGATTGTTGTGACCCAAAGTTAATCGTAGTGAAGGAAACTAAAGCAACATAAATACTCAGAAAGTACAATTTGTAGCATCATGTGAGAGAAACAAGCGAAACCAGTAGGCCCTTACCGAAACTGATTGTACCCGAGCCAGTTCACGATGACCATGGCAACATTTCGATCAGACCGTCAGCTCTGTTTTGAAGAACACAATCACTGTGAGTCAACTGGGAAGATTTGGTTTTAAACAATCACTTCGGACTGTTCAAGAAGTTTTAAATACTAATCAAACTTTTGAGTTCCGCCAGTAACTAGCACCATTAAAACGTAATGGTTTGCAAGCAACTAACGCACCAAAACCTATTTACATCACACATTGCTTCGATCAGTAGCGGTGCAAAATCAATTGAATGGGGCATTTTTCGCCTCCAAGTGGTGAAATGTTGCGAATAAATCAAAATAACTGAGAAATTTCCATCCCAAACTACAGTCAGGATTAGTAAATCGAAGCACGTTATTTGGCGGAATATGTAAATCTTCTAGTCTTTGTTCCTCGTGAAGGAATGCACATCACTGTATCGGCGTATATGCACCATCTTCTTTGAAAAGCACTCCTGTTCACTTGTGCGATTAGCCAACCAATAATAGCTATGCAACAATTTCCATACAACAATGGTTCCACGTACAACAAAATAGATCGTTTGCTTCAGAATAATCTCAGAGACCGTTTTACACCAATTTGTCCAGCAATTTGTCTTGGGTGATCATTCATTTTGTTCGAATGATTGGTCACCGATTTGCAGCGTGTCGGATGGGACCGGATTTTGTATTGTGTGGTTGTATACATGGTTTGCACTGTGCTTTTCGTACGTGGGCGAGGAGGGAAACGCAAAAGACCGCTTATTGTCATTCAGATGCCGCTGTCTGCTGTGAGAATGCAGCGGTTTTCAGTCGGACCACATATGGGCAAATGAATGGCGGAGGCGGTGTGTGTGCGGAATAAATGATGAGCATACAGTTGGTATACAATGTGGTAGAATGTGAGCACATCCACCGGATACTTTGAAGTGATAATGACCAACAGTTGTAAACTCTTTTCTGCCTACACTTGAAAGGAGTATGTGGTCAAATTTAATTTCATGAAAAAATGTACTAATGGCGACTTTCTCCGCGCTGCTCAACTGTCATCAACCACATACCTGTATCGGCTAATACTCGGAAAATAACTGTTTGGCATAGACACGCAAGTCATGCTGTTTGACCTTAATTAAAGCAATGAAGAAGACTCCTCCTTGGTTACGTGTGTATGGGAGTTTCTATCCACCAACTTTAGCCCGAAACTGAAACCTTCCATAATCGTATGAAGATGATTGGGAATGACAATCAGTCCAGGTGGCAGTGTGTGTGCATGTATGCCCTAAAGGAACAGTTATTTGATTACAAGGCACAATAAATCGTCTTGTCCCGCCAATATTGTTGCAAATCCCACAGGAATAGTTTAATCTGCGTTTGCACTCTCCGATCGGGAAAGTTTGACGCTAACATAAACCACATTGAACTGTAAGTTACAACTCTCTGTTTGTTAGTTTTTTCTTTCAAGTCAAGTGAAACGTTTTATTCACCCATGTATAAAAGGACATTCCGCTTCGCAGCTATTTTCATTATTTTCCTCTTGGATCTTTCAGCCCAAAATCTTAAAAAGTGTGTTTAATCTGTCACTCGATGGGTTGTTTTAGAAGTACTTGGATGAGCTAAATATTCGGTAGCTTAGGTAGGCTTACACTAATATCCACCAAGAATTGACGGCGGATAACCATGCATCAAAAAAGACATCACCAAACCGGTAAAATTTTTATACAGACCAATCTCAACAAATGTATGATCGTCAGCCGATTCTTAAGACCATCAGTATGCTATGGGGATCTCATCCTCGTTTCGAAAAAATAGATATTTGTTGAATGATTTAGTTGCATGAGAGACAGGAATTTAGCGTATCAATAATAGTGACTTCACAAATGATGCATTGTGATTAAAGTCGTGCTTGAGAACGTAAGAAAACGGGTAAGGAGTGGAATTGTTATTTTAAGTTTGTCACCTAATCACCATTACCGGTGCCGGAATATAGGGGTTGTAATCCATCGGGGAAATTTGCTTGTCTAAGCCACGACGAACGAAAAAACCAATACATATAGTTGTATTTCAGATTCGAGAAACCGGTAGGATGCAATTGTATAGAGCATAGTGCATAGAGCAGAAGGAGTACCATTAGATAATGGTTAAGAATGAACGAGGCCAATTAAAACCGGATATTAACGCTCACAGTTACTTGTAGGTGCATTTTTATTGCACAGCTCGGTGCGATGAGCAGTGACAAAGAGGATGCCGTAGCAGCTGATCCGTTTTTGCTGGCTATGGGAACCGATAACGTAAGATTTAGGACAAGTGCAAGGACATAGACGGTTACGTTTAAACGATAAAAAATACCCGAGCAGTGAGCACAGCGTTTCATCAATGAGGTGGAAGAGCGGAGCGATCGTTACCGGGGTGATTCAAAGAGTATTAAATAATCGTGATGGGACATTTTCTCAAATGCTCGGCCTCCAAAGATTGCCCCGGGCTGAAGTGTTACGCATACCACTGGATACAATCCCCCAGTGTGACGTTAGCCACGGCAGTTAGTGGTTGTAAGAAGTTAAAAAGCTTTTAGTAGAATGTGATTGGGCTAGAAGCGACCAAGTGGCTCATTCATATAGGATAGTCCAGTTGACTTTTCTGTTGGGGACATTGGAATCAGTCTACTCAATGATGAGAATTATCGGGTGATATGGGTACGTGGCGCGAAAGGTGATGTTCGCAGTTTTTAGATTCATCTTGACAACACTTACGTTGTTTTTAACCGAATTCCTTTCGTTAGTTGACAACCAAGGATGATAAATATAAGTTCGTGGCTAATGGTTGTATCATAAGAAACACAAGTGGGCTAAACCAGGGGGAAAGGAACGAGAATGAAAGATAGTACATAGCCGTGTGAAGCAGGTTTTCTGGCTCATCTGGGATGCGGTTGATGCAATTTTATACGTAAGCAAGCACGGTAAACCTTAGCTCAATCACTAATATCAGAATTTAAAAAAATCCATTTGAGCAATACGGCTATGAGCTCTCTGAAAAACTTCTAAAGAAGGGCAAATAAATGCTTGAATACTTGTAATCGAGCGTACAAACTGCAGGTTTAGCTGCGGAACCTTTCCGACAGCTGCAATTTTCTCACGGTTAGTTGCCCACTCAAATTGCAGAAGCATTCGGCTGTTGCAACTTTCTTGAAAATAACCTGTATGCTCCATTGAACTCTAAGGTCTAGACGATATGTAAGAGCTTATGATCTTGGTTTGACCATGATGACTTTGAATACTCCTTTTTGCGAAATATTCATTAGACCCGATATCGCTATTAGGTAGCAGAATGCATTTCTTTCCTCATTTGCTGTTTGCAGTTTAATCAGCACAAAAGGGTTCAGGTTGTATGCGCTTTCGTGAAGAACATTTAAATTAGTATAATGCTTACTGAGAAGGTAAATTCTACGGTCCATGCGCTTTCATATACACGGGGTTTTTGCATAGTGTTGTTCGAGTGTGGGTCTCACTCCTTGTGATTTCTTTGGTTTTTGATATAAAATAAACCGGTGTAATGAACAAAATCGATCACTGGGCAGCCAGTTCGTTCTTGTTTGAACTCATCAGCAGCACGCACTGCTTTGCGTTAATACCAGCAATCGGATAGTCAACATTCGGATGGGGAGTTGAAACTCTTACCCCCGGAGCTACATCAACAAGTCACGCAAACCCAGATATTTGAGCGATCATACAAGTTATACGTAATAATTTCTGATTAGATTCATGCACTCATGAGCTCGAAGCGACGCTTGTTCAGCGTGTGTGAGGGTCAGCCATAACAGTGTCAGCCTCAAGTCCGCAAGTTGGCAGTTTGAATTCCAGCAAAGTCACAAGCACGGCATGCACTGTTTATGAGTCCAACAAGGACGAAACAACTCTTTGTCGATCATCACACCATTTCGCTCCGTTAAGAGAAGCTAATAGCACAAAAATATGTTTGAGATTTTTATCCTATCCCTACTAGTGTTTCCTTTATAGAGGAATCATTAATATAAATAGCTCCCTGTAAACATGATAAAAAATCACAGGTTCTGGAGTTATACACGCAATATTTGACTGCGATTATTACCCCTATACTGCTTTGTATTTCGCTAATGGTAGTACCGATTAAAAGTTGTGTTTAGTGTGTCTAGTACAACACATGTGGTTGGGCTGGAAAAATATTGAATTCCTGCACTTTCTCCAATGAAATCGATCAGAAGGCTTGTTCTATACCTTTTTTCAATTTAATATGTTCGAATATGAATTTAAGGTATCACAATATTACTTTAAAATGTCGGAATGTCAATTTAAGATGTCATGTTGCTGATGTGATTGCTCCGTCGCTTCACATTGTCTGGTACATTTTGTGATGCTCTTGTCGTCACGTGTAGCCCGTCCGTGTGGTGAAGGCACGCCTGCTGTACAGTCAAAGTTCACTGGGCCTGTCTAAGACTCGCGGCTGTAAACAATGTGTGGTTTGTCACTCGGGTTAGCTGGGCAAGCACCAGGACCCTTTTTACGGTTGAACTATCCGGCCGATTGATAAATAAGCCCGATCGGTCATGTGATCTTCGGGCATAGGCGGAGGATAATCTATGAATTCGATACTGCTTAAGTGGTGTTAGAGAATCACCACAGGAGAATCAGATGTGGAACGATGCGCATTAAGGGAAATTGGGAATGAAAAAATTTTAAACGAAGACGACGCGGGCCAACGTTTGACTGTTTTTCTAACCCCTTTCGTTAAACGGATAATCATAATAATAAAACTTGCCGTAAGTGCGGACTACAGTATCCACTAATATAGGCCAACACAAAACTCTTCTTAGAATTTTACAAACTGGCTTTTTTCGTGTTAAATAATCTTGCTAACTCGTTGGAGAAAAATTCCGGAGGAGAGGAAACATTTTATGAAGAAATGTATATTTATCTTACAAAGGTTATTCGATATGTTTTCCATCCTGCTTGCATAACCGAATACGGCGAAGATAGTTTTCTTACACCTTCAGAGTGGGAGCAGTTGGAATACTTTTGCACTGCGCGACGACAGACTGTTTTAGCTCCTTGATCGTTTTCGGGAATAAACGATTTGCTTTAGGTTTTCCCACAGAAAGAAATTCAAGGGAGATAGATCTTGTAGGTCATCTCTTGGGTCATCCTCGGACAATATGTCTGCAGTTAAATACCGAATCGAGGCGACTTCTCACCATCAGAGCAGTGCTTGGCGGTGCACCATCAAGTTGGAACCAAACTATAGTACCAACTTCAGTATCTATACACCAGATAGCAGGTACCACAGTATCTTGTAACATTTACAGTTATGAGACGCCATAAACAATGTAATAAGCATATTTGTTCTTACCTGTTACGTTTCCGTTGAAAACACACGGCCCGTCAATCTTACCGTGCACAATGCTAGCCCATACCTTGGGACTATGAAGCGCTTTTGAGCCAACAAAGTGTCCTCTTGGATTTCCAGCTGCCCAACAAATGGGGTTGGTAACACTTCTGTCCACATGAAAAAATGGCT
>UZAN01040502.1:58861-74350 GCA_900618425.1 Echinostoma caproni
AGATGAAACTGAGTTTATTTTACAGTACGTCTTGTGAGCACTTTCTCCGAGCTCTGAACAAGCGGCATTTCATCTGGGTTCTCTTCAGACAATCAGACACAAAGCTGTGAAAATTTGTGTATTGACGATGTAAACTTTGTACGGATCCAGCATATCTAGTTGGGATTAAATCTAGAAAAGGTATATGACCATTTGATTTTGCTTCCTCTGTAAACTTGATGGCCTTCTGTAGGGAGTTAAACTCACCTAGCAGTTGATTTAGTTTGCAGATAGAGTCATGCATGAGATAGATATCATTTGCGAAGCACATAATGAACAAACTGACTTTAGTTTAAATATTTTCCTTACACTCTCATGGGCAATATGCCCATGGAAGAGTTGTCAGATTATTTATCTACCCAAATGCAACAGAAAGGTTGGCGTAATACATAAGTCAATCGAGGTATGAACTTACGTCACCGAGTTCATTTGCCTTGGTTACAGGAACATCGAAGGGTCTATTAGGTAGGGAAACGAAGAGAAGGATTGAGAGTTAAATAAATAAAGGGGTTTTCTCGAGCGAATTTGGTTACAATCGTCATTGTTTGTTACACAGAACCCAATCAGATGGCACAGAGGAACAAGAGTTCGTTTTAGCCAACACTGACGCCCTTTGGTTAGCCTGTGACATGCACGAGCGCTTGGGATGTTCCTGTACACACAGGAGTAGCGATAAATCCTAAGTGAATCTAATTAGCATCACGTTTTGATTGGAACTCCCCCCTCCCCACCTCACCCTTGTTTGAAGATGTGACGATTGTCCGCCAAGAATATGTGCTAAGAACGACTAGGCTTACAGTGTAATTTTAATGACCTGGTTGCAGGAAGGTGGGCATGCAGATGAAGCCACGAGCACTAACATGATTCAGGCTCCCAGTGTTGAGTTTTTCACCCCGCCACCTCCGGTCTACTTTGATGGCAAACAGCTCCGCTATCGTTTGGCTCAACAGCACACTTAATTTACCGAGGGCTCATACAGTTTGTTACTTCAAGCCCCGGAGTTGAAGTGTCCACTTCCCATAACGGAACAGTAGATCCTTGTGATAAAAAGGGATCAGCTCTTCTAATTTAAGTACTTTGTTTACACAGATGAATTCTTTGCAGCAGTCAGTTAATGAACGCAAAACGAAGGGATTCATGGTATGATCGCAGGTGATTTGCATTCCGCCACGAAGCGGATCCCTTAAACAGACTGTCAACGAGAATTGGAGACACGAGAAGTTTTTCTCGGAAAGAAACACTAAAACTGTACCAAGTGGTAGAAAATACAGCACACACACACACACACACACAAAACGTCGTAGTTGCACACGTTCAAACTCACACAAAAAAACGTTCTCCAGTCTCGTCTATTCCAATACTTCCGTGGCAGCATCAATCACTGGCTGTGTTTTTACTCTGATGGTGCAGAATCATATGCTAGACTGTGTCCTAATGACCATGGATTTCGGTTCTTTTAACCCTGCTCAATTTTATAAACCGTGAACATACATCGATGCACCGGAACAAAAATTTTTCATCTAAATTTGTTTGGGTTTTTCCGGAAGGGATTTTTCGGAGCAACCCATGAGTGAATCGATGCTTAAATTCAACCTACAAAGAGTACAACAACCAACGGGATCAATGTAACTTACGTAAGTAGTTCCTGTTCGACAACTTGACACACATGCGACTCAACGTTCTGTTGTGCTTGTTCCTGGTTCGTTTGTTCAAGATCAGGCAAGGTGAGCGAAACAGTTTCGCAGGGCCTAAAACGATTGGCAAAAACATCACTCGGGAGAAACTAGCGACATTTGGCCACAAGCAGTACGGAAGCAGTTGGTTTGATGTAGCACACTGAGTGGTAAGACAATTGAGTTCGAAATAGCAGGATCAAGGAAGATACAACAGCAAACAGAAATTGGCTGTTAACAAAAAACGGATGAACAGAAGACACCTAGGAGGCGACCAAGATTGCAAAAAATTTAGGGGAAACCTTTTGTTTATGTCGATAACTTCTAATATTTATTCATCACGGGAGTTGTAGCAGTTCGAGTAACAAACCCGCACAACTATCTGGGATCACATTGGGCTTCGGACGATATCGAACCAATCACATAACAGCGTTTCACATTTTGAACTAGCTAAGTATATACAACATGTGGTGGGTACGCTGTCCCTTGAACTGTTCGGAGCATGTTGCAAGTTTTTTATATCTGTTTCGCTGGGTTGTACGAAACAGTTCGAACAGTTCAACTTTTTGTAACCTCTAAGAAATATGAGTCGGTTTTTAAAAGCACTTCTACTGCGAAATTGGAGGAAAGAGGCACAATTTTGAACGGAGAAACTAAGACGTTCTCGCAAAGAAAGAACATTGGGATAAAATAGCCGAATGAAAAATACATTGTAATAGTATTACTATCCTCGACTCTCAGATACAGAATGTATGTTTGTGTCATAGAGCTGGATGAGAATGGGAAAAATATCGAACAAGCAATTCGATATATCTCACCACTGGGTCAAGCAGCCCGTATCACATGCACTCTGAGCTCATCATTGAGTGGAGGGAAAATTAAGCGCACTACGTAGCTATGATTTTAAATGCAATTTTCTGCACACGAATGGCTGAACTTTCAGTTTCAGTTTCTACAACCATTGCCCATGTGCTCTCATGCAACAGTTTTGGTTGCTATCTCATGATTGCCCATTCAGATAAAGGAGTAAAGGGAAGAGTGGCATATTCAAATCGGCAATAGAATGAAAATAGATAATTCATGAAGATTAAAGTAGCAAGCATAATGAGCAGGTGCACAAGCGCCAATGTTTACGATAATCAGTTATATCGTTGTATCTACAACCCTTGATTATGATCACTCCGATGATCCCATCCGGGTGTATATATTTTTCCATCCACGCCTGAGTTCAGACTGTATGTCAAATAAATTACGCTACAATGATCCGGGAAGCCTAACGCCACCGATACGAGCAAGCTTCCCGATCAGGGTGTTCACCCCCTTATGCTAGCTCTTAGTTAGAGCACCCTTTACCTTTTTCCATCTATCACCTAACTCGACAAACAACGCGAGCCGTGGATTTCTATTTGGTGACAAGCGCAACATATTTGTCAAACCCTTTTTCTCACTTTTCTAGTTTCAAGTGTAACTACGATCTTACCCTGTTGCAGAAGATATAAACTAATACGAAAGCTGACCGAGGAATCACGTTGAAGAATCTTCAAATACATGTGCTAGCCTCAAACAGACAGAAAGACATGCAGAAAAAAGGAAATAGTAATGCACGTAATTTCTATGGGTTTCGGGCCCAACCTGATTTCAGCAGGGGAACTGTGAGCAATAGATTTCGAACAGGTTAGTTCCACTTTCAGAGAATAGGTTGCCTGATGAAATAGAGGAAAGGATGTGTCAAGGCTAGGATTCAAGTGAAGCATCTACATAGAAACAGCTGGGTATCAGTGACTTGACCCGGAAAGCTTCCGGCTCAAGATAGTCTCGTTCCTAATTGACCTTTAGTTCAAATGAACTGCTGGCACGTGCTTTAACACTGCTTTAACTCCAAAGTGAGTGTGAGTTAAATGGGAATTATTAACCCGGTCTAGTAGGTTTGTGACCAGTTAGCCGGTAACCTGCATGAAAGACCGGACTTGGTGGGAGGCTTTCGATTGGAGTTGACAAATCGTCAACTGCCTCCCTTCGTTGTTGTTGGGCCAAAATTAACTGACTGTCTCTAAAGAGGACACTTGAACAAACATGAGCTGGAAATTCGGTTCAGCCCTGGCATGAGCTGGTTGGCACAGCGGTAACACACACACCTTCCATGCTATGGGTCCGGAGTTCAAATCCCGGACGGGACGGTGGATATGCACTATTAATGATGAGAGCGGAATTCGCGTCCAGTGCTTCTGAGTGTATGGTTGACTGGAAGAACTGACGCATGCGCGTGAAGCTGAAGTCAGCACGACGGTCAGTTTCAATCGATCGCTAAACAAGTGTGATGTACATATCAACAATTCAGGTTGTCTTATGAGAGAATTAATATCAGCTTGGTTTCAAGGGCATTCTAACTTAGTTTTAGCTTTACCGAATGTACAACCACGAAAAATATTATCCAGGGGTATCCCAATAATTAGAACTCGTGACAAAATAAGTGAAATCAATGGGAGGAAAAGTGTATTACGGCGTAATTACCGTGTTTCATCCTCCGTCTTTCGACGCTTCTTCGGTAGTTCATGCGTTGCTTCCGTAACATCAATTGAACGCAGGGAGCCAGATGTAACGGGGATTTTCTTTACCGCAGGTTGATCATTCACCTGTGTTGTGCACCCAACGGCAAGACCAGACTCTTCTAACAATTCGATTGCAGAAGGAGCAAAATCCTCGCCGAAAGTCAAATTCTGCGCAGATGCCTGGAACATAAATAAAAACGATTCGAGAATACGTTTAAAGCCAAAATTATTCACTGATTAATTTTAGGCGACAATGTGCGGTAGTCATTTAAAATACAAAAATGTTACTTGGGCGACATAGACCATACACCAAAAAAGACCGTTCGAATCCACCAGAACAAACCACGCACAGATCTAACATGCGGCCTAAAGCCTTGCGGTGCAAGGTAGGGCAAGCTCTGCTGTGGTGAGGGGAGACATTCAGATTAAAATAAGAGCGAGTGGGTTTTTATTTATCGGAACCACGTCTTGTTCAAAATATCTAAGGATGATCAGTGAGCAACTGAAGGCAAATAAAAGATATTGTAACTAGGGAACCGTCATAATTGAAGCCCAGAACTCATTTTGTAAATGCCCATGGCTATATTCAATTACAGTTTTTGCAACCATTAACCATGCACTTTCGTGTGCCCGTTTTGGTTGCTGTCTTTTGGCTGCCCATTTGGATAAAAGAGCAGAATGAAGATTGGAATATTGCGAGCAAATTCAAGCGGAAGATGGAAAATTTATATAGACTGGTGTTAAGACAATAATGCGTAGGTGCATGAGCCCGACACCCAGCCATATCACTCAGTGTCTCTAACCATCGGTGGTCATCATCTCGGAGCCCTCAGCCAGAGAGCCTAACGGGACCTATGTGACCCAGCCTCCTGGTTAGGGGTTTCATACCCTCATGTCAGATCCTTGTTTGACCGCGGCTATATAGAATATCGAAAAACAGTTACCGTTTATCTGATGCCCTAATTCGGTTATCTAAGCTGTTACTGAATGTTCGGTTTAATAAACCAGTGCTCAGTAAAGTACACTCATCCACCCCAGCCATGTGAATGAACCAAACACCACAGATTCTGGATGATGTCCTACAGATGAGTAAATTACTAAAATGACTGAAACACATCAACAGAAAATGAGACAGTCACAAAGACGATACGGTAGTTCCTGTCACGGTGGAAAACAAAAAAAGCCATAAGCTATACGTGAATTGAGGCAATTTTCGAAGAACATCTATGAGATGACACACACACATTGGCGAGTAGACTCACCAAATTTAAATTATCTTCGAGCATGGTAATGTCTTCCACCCGAGCCTGGTACAGAGAGTTCTGTGTGTCTAAGAAANTAAGAAATCCTAGAAAGGAGAAAATAATTTTTTGAAATTAACGTTGTTCCCAAGCACTCTACAAACCCGTTTTGATAATGATCTTGAAGTAAGTGAGGCTGTTTCCATTAATGAAACAAGGTGAAAAATTCCATATTCGAGCGATAAACGAGGTGAAAAATCATGAACTTTGAAAAACTTGATCTACTTCTGTTTTGCAAACCAGGAGTTTTTCGAAAGCTTACCACGGAGTGTTTTACGTATCCACTCCCNCCCCCCTCCACCCCATCCTGCTCACCGTGGGCAACGGGGAAAATGCCGCACCCACAACAGAAAATACACATACACAATAAGGACAAAGTGATTATCACCGGATTTTGTTTTATTACTTTCTTAGAGACAACGGCAGACTTTGTAAGCTCGCCTAAATGGTTCGCTCATTACCACTTGAATATATGAATTCACTATTATGAACAATGTTTACTTCAAACAATAGCCTCTTGTTTCCATCAAAAGGTATCGAACAAATGCCAGGTGACCGACAAACCGCGTAGAGAGAAGAGGGTAAGGTAATCCCAGCGGAAATGCTCCACAAGGAGGACAAAATATTCAGCTTTCAAAGTTCACAAATCACCAGAGCACGGTTCACAGCTAGTTTCAGTTCAGTTCAGTTTTACAACCATGCAACAACTATGCAATACCGTGGATGTTTTGGTTGCTGCTTTTTGGTTAATTATTTGGATAAAGAAGTAAAGGAAGGATTGGAATTCCCAGCAGTTTTAAAACGATAAATAGATATTTGTGGCACGATAAGTTTGCGGAGACTAAAAAGATGCACGATCACCACTGCTTGTGAGGTTTAGTCATGTCACTCAGTGCCTCTAACCATCGGTTACGCTGATCCTGAGGTCCCCGTCCGGGAAGCCCAATGCAAATTATATGAGCGAGTTTCCTGATCAGGATTTTCACGCCCGCACGCCACCTCATATTTTGACCATCTCCTTCCAAGCAATAACTGCTGCGATAAACATCGCACACCAGGGCAATCTATTCGGTGACATGCCGCAACCAGCATATTCTATGGAGGTTGACCACTTGCTTCAGTAGGCGATCGCGGTTACCTAAAACTATGATCCTAATCGCAGTACCGCTCGTCTGATCTATCTACCAGGCTCGTGCAATGCAGCGTACCCAGGTGTTCGAACGACGAGTTTGCCTTTATCGTGGTCCCGAAAGGATCACATTTCTCCACCATAAGACCGCAGTGGAAGAACCTCTGTAGCATACATTCGATTCTTCACAGACAGCCGGATATCGCGACGATACCACAGATGTCCCAAGAAGAAATGGTGGGTTTACGAAAAGAATGTTTGTTCTAGAATTTGGCGAAGGGTACAAATATGATGGGTACAACCTAAAACAGGTCTTAAACCAGCTTGTTTCTCACGCATGCACGCGGCACGTGCGGCAGGTAATGGACGGAGTATAACACCGGCGAGAACTTTAGAGACAATGCTGATCAAACTAATTCCACTGTAGTTTTCACAAGAGGATCCATCACATTTCTTGAAAATGGGTAAGATGACCGACTTAGACCACAGACTTTCTCATACTGAACCCAGGGAGTTTCTTTAATACCAAGACCAAGACCAAGACTGAATCCTCAGCTTTAAAAGTCGATGGGGATAACCCATGCGGACCGGAGGCTTTATACCTTTTGAACCAACTTATTTCTCGGAAACCTTCATTTCAGATGGAGGACAGATATCAACTGACTTCAACTTCCTGGATGAGGCGGGAGTTGAGACGTTTAATATCGATGGGAGTCAGTTAAAATGCCTTAAACTGTTCTGGACATCGCTCAAGGCCATGTTGTTGAATGATGAATCAGTAATGTTGGACTCTTTCGAATACTTCCCTTAGGCTTGTAATCCTAATTACTGTTATCAAAAGCCAAAGACTTTTCCATCTTTCTATATTTTGCTACCCGCTACTTCTCGCGGTCATTTTACAGACTCAACGAGCTAGCGTTTAAGGGATCTGTGCGATGTGACAAAATTGACGATATGTTTCGCAGCAGCCTACATCAACGAAAATGTTTTTCTTTGGGAACCCTGACCGGAGCCTTTCACTTAAATATCTGACGCACAAGGCAGCGGGAATTCAGACAGGTAGTCCCTAGAGTAGTTCCTGTTGGGGCCGTGCAAAATCTTCCGTGAAAATCACACAGAAGACAACAGGGCAGCCTTGTAGCCTACTTCTCAACCAAGGAATCCAAATGTATGCTCACTTAGCACCTATTAAAGTGTCGAGGTAGCGAATCGGGCTGAAGTCGGGGTAGTGTTAATTATATACCCAGGCAAAGGGCTACTTAACTTAATCTGGGGTAACATCAAACCCCGTGCTATATGACTCACAAATTTGGAGAAAAACCCTGCAAAATAGAAAACACGTTGTTCAGTCGTCATTCCTTATTTCGTTTAGAGTCAAAGGTACTGCAGAAAACAACAATGTGTCTAACCCTCCTCTTCAAAATATCACAGAAGTGTAAAGAAATGCAATAAACAGATCGATTTCATCCCGAATCCCGAAACACAAATTCAACTTTTATTAAGTGAATGCAGTGAACGGAGTAAATCGCATAATTCAAAGATACAAATAGGATGTCGAAAGGAACATTCAATCTAAAACCGGCATGTTAGAGCTGCGTTCAAAGTAAGTGATGTTATAAGTTGGAAGGAAGATGAAAAGGAGGGGGCTGTTCCATAACCTTCGTTGCTCTTGGGAAAAGAGATGACTGAAAGTTGGAAGTGCGATACCTGGGGATAGCCACATGCTTTTGCATGAAACCTATGAACTACAACCAGAGGGATCGTGGGATGAAAGAAACAAGTTCAGCTGGACAAAACCTAAATTAGCGGCGGTAAAATGGGGATGATGAAGCGACGGCTCGCAGGTGATCTAGTGAATACGAGTTACATATTAGGGTCATTGATGAGACAAATAGTCTCACAGTGAACTCGAACCAGAAGAAACAGACAAATAAAAGAAGCTTCAAGCCATACTGAACTCATACCTTTAGGGCCAAGTATGATTTCGTCACAGCTATGATCACGCTCAACGGAGTATCATAATCTGAACCTCTATGTGATTTTGCAAACCTTTGGGGGAAGAAACCAAGTTACCTCGAGTTCCATTTACACAGCAGGTAATATGGGAATTTTTAAAAATTAGTGCGACGACCGTGAGCAACAATAGACCCCAGGAATCATGAGAATGGCAAAAGTTGCGCTTTGGGCGACGGCCGTAATTAGCTCTATCTAGTGCAAGCCACGAGCTCTAAGATGTAAGGTGTCAATCAATTTATGGAATTTTACTGATACGCTGAGCGAAGGTCACGTATACGTAACGGTCTGGTGGAAACTAGGCCTCACCTTTAGGAATGTACGAATTTATTCCGAAAATAGATACTATTTTGGAAGTAACCGTAGAAGACTCCATTGTCAACGGTGGACAATCGCCTCCACGTTACATAAATCAAGAATTAGAAAAGGATAACAAAAACAGTTTCATCTCTGACTCTGCAAGTTACTCAAACCTATATTCAGAGGTCCGTATACCCATTGCGTTGTTCAGTATATGTTTCAAATGGCAGAAGATCATGACCTGGTTGCAGGGCTTTATTTACATTCATTTTCAGGAGACTGTCTCTGATCTCGTTCTCCTAGGTGATCATTTTGAAATGATTGAAAACGTTGTTCACATGAATCGTGAATCGTCCGAAAAAATATCCACGGTTAGATGTGGCAAATTTGTGTCGATGTGAACTCGGTTGATTAGTAAACGGTGAAGGTTACGAAACCGCAATGAAGGAAGTCTTCTTAAAAAGCTGAGAAATCCGGCCTGAAATAGCGGATCGTTTGATTCAAGTTTCATTCTATTCAATAATGTCACCAGTATACGGCGATAGCATAAATTCCCTGCGGAGATAATGTTCCTAGGGGAATTCCTGAGCTGATTAGTCAGCGCTACACCTGGGGTCCATAGATTTTGTTCTGTAAGGTTTATCATCGACCTGGTCGTTTTACACTAACTTTAGCCCCAATACTGCCGTGACAAAACCCATTCATCCAAGCGGACAGCTTGAAAAGGCATGAAGCCAGCAAGTAGTGAATAACATTGGCACTGGTTGTAGTACCAGTGGCCAGGTTCACAAGTCAAGCATAGGCCAAAACATTTGGGAGATGTGAGCTAAAGTAACACCACTCTAGTAAGAAGCCAAATCTATGAACTCCAGTAAATGCGTTTTTCCCTGGATCGATTTTATCCACTATATCAATGCCATGTAATTAATAATGATAATAACAAAAACCCAAAAACTGTCATACTAAATCAAAGGGACTAACCAAATCCGGATTGATCGTCGGAAAGGAAAGGAGCTCGGGAATTTGTAAATTCCCAAAGTCCCCAATTTCATTAAACGGATCGACCACAGGAATCTCCGGTACATCCGCTCCCACAGTCTCATCTCGTTTTCGCTTTTTCGAACTAGGCTTGGGACTAAATAGTTCGAGATTAAACATTGAAAGTGTTCAGCAAGTGGAAAACGTAAAAAATACACATGCAAAAATGGGAATTGTTAAAAGTTTGACAAAAACGCGATTGAAGAATAACTGCAACAGCATGCATGCGACAGAACGCTCAAAATGGTATCCAATAACCATTAATAACCGTCGTGGCACTGAAACCGCATTTAATCTCGAAAATGGAGTCACAATGTATTTTGTTGAGGATCGGTGCAAAACCCCAGCGGTGAGCAGGTTTGTGATTAGCTGTTCTCTTGGCTGGACACATCGTTTGACGCAGTAGCCGAGGTGAGTTGCTATTCTGGTGATGACATTACCTCGGTTATTGATAGAAAACTTACAAACAATTTAGGTAACTTAGCGCTCAGACGTGAATGCAGGCGTTAAATCTACTTATTCTAATGAATTCGAGGAGCTGTTTTGTTGTTGATATAAATGCGACAGAATTCACGACCGAAATAGTTGCGTTGTTTAATGTTTGAATAGTGTCATTCCAACAGTGGGACAAATAGCAAGATCTAATTTTATAATAGTGTTTGGTAACACGGACTGCAGATAACACAGCTAAAAGCAACCAAGCGCGTTTCAAGGTCGCGATTGGACCTGAAAACACTTGTGGTTAAGGATGAATCAACGCGTTAGTCTCACTAAATAAGTACCTATGGACGACTACTAGCGATCTTGGAGAACGTGCGGTGGGGTTATCGCTTAACGGTGCGCTCTTTGAAGAAACCACAAAGGGCGACGGCATCGTGACGTATAAATGTGATTCGCCACTCAAAAAGGTTAATGACTTAGGATAACACAACCTCGCACGAAAAGAGATTGGGTATCCTGTGTGGGCACTATTCATCCCAAGGTTTCATAAAGAAAATGTGATCACTGAGCTTGGTTGATACTCTACATTTAGGTATTTGACTGTACATCGGTTATGGGTTCATCCCCAAACGTCTCTATGAATCACCTATTAGATACAAAAATTGGTTCTATTACAATGGATAATATACCCAACTATCATTCGCTGTTTCGCACTGAGCACCTTGTTGGAATGCATTTGTCAACTCTGATAACAATGAGATCTATTCATTGGCTTTTCGGTGACAACTAAACGGGATATTTTGTTTCAATGGTCCTCTTATAAGGTTTTCTAGGCTTCAATCTCGCCCCCAAAAGAAGCTCTCGTGGAGTACATCTCCTGAAGCATCTACTGGGGAAGTCCTACTTACTACACTTCCGTGGCGAGGATGTTTTCACTGGAAGAAAAGGGTGAGAAGTCAGTATACGGAGCCAAATTTGAAGTGGTAAGACATGAACTGCTAGCTCATCTAAGGGGAGCTAGAACACCTTGAGTTATAATCTATGAAAAAGAATACGAATTGGACGCTAGGATGCCGTGATCTTAATGGTTAGTGGTTTGGCTGGAAAATAGAACTTATTGAACAACCGTCTTTACTGCGCCCCAATGCCTTGTGAGTTAAATTCTGGCTAGCCGGACGACCCAAGTGTGAATCCCTAAAGAATCGCCCGCTTTGATTTGAGCAACCAGATAGTATTCCTACTACGAAATTCAATAAGTATATGATTCCTGTAAAGTGAATCGTTAATTCCAACTTTCAGCAAACCGTGGATTGTTTCAAAGATAGTTTTATTGTGACTTGCTTGACACCGTCTGGCGTGAAATAAAACTATAGTGACGAACATAGTGTCAGATTAGATAGCACGAGGTCACTAGCAATGAACGTATTGAATGACTTTCTTTTCTCAAAACAGTAGGAGAAACGAATTCAGCAAAAAAATGAAAAGGAACCAGAAAAACAATATACGAAAACGCTGAAAATTTCGAGGGAATTTTGAGCAAAATTTAATGACGAAACGAACAAACGAGCATAAGGACCGTTACCATGTGGCTGGCAAATCAACCGATTGAGGATGAAAAACCAAGCTGGCGCGTGCATAAAGCTCCTGAATATCTCCTATGAATAATTGGAAAAATACAAACAGATTGATTGATCGTGCATATTTACTCCACGGGGGTACAGGAAGTAAGCCGGAACGAATGTTGTGATGGAATTTTCGCGTAAGTTAAACTCCGTACTACACAGGGCACTTCGATTATTTATGTAACGAAGTCTAATTTGTTCTCAAACAGGTGAGTAACATTGAGGGTAGGCAAATCTGTTATTATTCGTAGTCAATATTAACACCATTTAGAGGATAGTTCATATCAGTAACATGACTCGATGATGATTCAAAGCAAATTTTGTGCAGGCACAAGAAATACCCGGTACTTGGCGAATAAGTGAGGCGTACATTGAAAATGATACTTGTTAGTATTTTACTCCACATTCATGTCAGATCAACACTGGATCACAAAATAGCATAATGCTTACCGTAATGTTTTACCGTCAGAGCGATCCGAGATAGCATTATTGATAACAGTGACTTCGTTTGAAATAAGAAACGACCTTCGGAGCTATTTTCTAATATTTTTTTGGCAAACGGAATGCGTTGCCGCAGCATTCGGTCAGTGGACTACGCTTAGATGATATTGTGTTCCTAGTTGGAGGAATAAACAACAGCCATTTGCTGAAAATTTGATGCTGTTCAAAGAGAGCGGAATTAAAGTGAATGAAAACTAGAACAGAAGCCAGTTTGGGGTTTGCGAATTATCCGATCCCCGACGAATGACAGTAAGAGGAGAATCTGGTTTCAAGAATTACAGTGGATCTTATACCGTCCGATGTCAATGTTCACCAGGGGGGTCATAAAAGCAATGGAAAGCAGGAGTGTTAGCATTATTTAAAGGACAGGGACTACGAATCGTGGTGGTTAAGTAGCGAAGGGCGGGTGGCAGCTAACGTAAAGATCGGACTTAGTTGCACGGATCAAAAGGAAAAATGTGGGACGGCGGGATAATTTTTTTGTTACGCACACTTGTGATGAACAGTGGACAAGGTGGACCCCATAGTCACGAAGTGATGGAAACCGGTAACGATCAAACCGGTCGGCCAGAAACATACAAAACATCATAAAACGCAAGAACGCAGATTGCACGAAAGTGGTGTATCGACCTTTGGTACTTGAGATAGCATAGTGAATGAAAACAGAGTATGGGTATAAGGTGAGGTAACGTCTTAGGGCATGCAGAATAAGGTGAATCATTAGTAAGGCAGGAGCAGGATGTAAACAGGAGGGTTAACACAAGCACGGATAGGGATGATGAAGAAGATGCATCGAAAAGATTACCAAAACAAGTCGTAGGGCACAAGCAGAAATTGTTCGCAAACGAAGGGCAGAGCGTATCGATAAGGCAAGTATAATTTCCTCGCATAGTTTGAAGTATTTTATTCCATATTATATTAAACATTAAGCATTTAAACATTATATTATAAATTGTTTTTATTACATGCTTGGCAAATAACCGCAATAAAGCCACCCACGATACAATGTCAGTGATAGTTGCAAATCGGCCTTCGAAGCGGAGCTCTCCGATCAGCCATCAGCTCAACCACCAGCCGAAGCACTCAATGAACACTGGAAAAAAAATCAAAGAAGCTATGCAACTGTCGATAACAACAACGGTGAACTCTGGCGTAGACTCAGAACACAAAGGATGGATCTCGTCGACCTCAGTTTCTCTGCTGGACACCAACAGAACCCTTTCTCTCGACGCCACATTTGACAACGCGCAAATTCCTTAAACGCCAGCTCAAGAGTCTGAGGAATGATAACGAGAAGTGGTGGGTAGGAAAGTGTAGAGAGATGGAGAAGGCTGCGGCTATCGGTATTAGTCGCACTCTTTTCCGTCTAATTAGAAAAACGGGCCCCAGGAAAGTGAGTTTATTAAGGAATCTGATGGCACACTGATTCACGGTCGATGGGCTGAACACTTTGAAGCTCAGTTCAACCGGCCTCTATCGGCACCTAACCTATCACACACACACATACCACCACCACCACCACCGCGACTGGACAAATGCTGCCAGTTGATGCCAATCCTCCGTCTGAAATGGAGGTGTCCCGGGAAATAGCTTATCTCAAAAGACATAAGGCCTCCGGCTCGGGTGAGCTGTTCCCATCTGCGTTCAAAGGTGGAAGTTAAGCGTTAGTCCTGGAGTTGACAAAACTCCTGGGCTCATTGTGAGAGAAGGAACAGGTTCAAATGGAATGGTGTGAATTAGTGATCATACCGATTTACAATAAAGGTGACCGCTCCTCTTATGAAAACCAAAGAGGGATTAGTTTAACAAACATCGTTTAAAATTCTCGCTGGGATCATACTCCATCGATCGTGCGCCGCACGTGAAGAGTGCACATATTAGAACCAGATTGTTATTAGATCTGGTCGAGGTTGTCTACCACATTTTCACTCTTCATCAAATCATGGAGCACCGACAATCTTTTCGTAGACCCACTATCTCCGTCCTCCTGTATCTGAAAGCGACTTTTGACTCAGTCGACCGCTCTAAACTCTGGCGCTATCTTTATTGGAAAGGTATACCCGAGAAGTATATATCAATATTACAATCCCTTTATACTAATAGCCGAAGTTGAGTCCGAGCCTACGTTACTTCTTCACCCGAGTTCACCACGGAAAGTTGTGTTCGACAGGGTTGCTCTTTCTCTAATTTTCTGTTTAACTTTGTGATATATTTGATTATGGAAACAGCCCTATGCTCGTGCGAGGATAGTGGCATCGATTTCCTCCCAGGCGGTAGACTGTAATCTGGAGTGTGCAGATGACATTGTGCTACTAAGTGAAGATTCAGGTAACCTGCAAGCTTTTCTGAATAGCTTGAGTGCCACCATAGCCATGTTCAGTATTCGTTTTGCACCTTCAAAATGTAAAATGTTACTAAAAGACTGGGTTGCTCCAGCACCCAGACTCAATGCAATTAGGGAAGTAATGGAGCCAATGGATAAGTTTTGTTATTTGGGCAGCTACATCTCAACCGGTGGACGCACCACGGATGAAGTGTCTGCTCGCATACAGAAGGCTCGGTTGAAATTTGCCAACTTGAGAAATCTGTGGTGCTGTCGCGACATCCGGCTGTCTGTGGAGGGTCGAGTATATGCCGCGTCAGTTCGGCCAGTTCTGCTATACGGCACAGACTTGGCCATTAAGAAAACAAGATAAAAATAGACTGTTGGTGTTCAAATACCGCTGTCTACGCAGCGTTCCACGAATCTGATGGGGCAACCGAACGTGCAGTGCTGGGGTTAGGTGTAGAGTTTTAGGTAATCGCGGTCGCCTACTGGAGCAAGTGCTCGATCTCCATAGATCTCGTTGGTTGGAGTGTGTTACGCATGACACTAACTAGGTT
>UZAN01040503.1:17303-33510 GCA_900618425.1 Echinostoma caproni
CTGAATACTACCTGAAAAAATATGCCTTCGTTTATATGAAGTGTCACAGTTCTTGGCAACTTTCCCAGTTTTCCATCAAAAACGAAGGCATATTTTTTCAGGTAGTATTCAGTGTCTTTACAAATGTGATGAACAAATGAATCGTAGGTAAACGATACCAGACCAAGTCGCTCGATAGATTTGTATCCCAGGATTGGAACATAACCCGGCTCCACGACGACAAAACTCACGACAGTAGAGATTCCGCTTCTGGGATTCTTCAGTGTAATAGTGGTTTCTCCTTTCGGCTCCACGTTTGCACCGTTCCACATAACCAATCTCGTTTGGGTAGAGTCCAATTTGGTATCGGGTATGCAATTTCTCGGTATTATGTTCACAGACGTGGCAGAATCTAGTTGGAAGGTTACTTCTTCTCCATTCACCAACATCTTTGCAAATATGCCTTTCCGTTTGGCTGGGAGTTGTACGCCATTGACACGATCAGCTTCTGGAACGTGAGGTTCTGAGGTTGAGTTTGCTGCAAAATGATTACGCTTTTTGCAGTTATCGCACGTTTTTCCCCAGGCAGGGCAGTTTCTCCTTCCCCTCATATGTATGCGGCCACAGAAACAGCAAGCAGTCGTTGGATGTGTTCGATTTTCAGCGGTAATTTTACACAATCCATAGTCCTCTGCTGTGGGAAGCGTCTCAATATGCTTCTCTGCTGCTTCTTCACTCCGAGATATATCGATGCGTTGTTTCAAAGTCAGCTTTGGAAGTTTCAGGAGGCGTTTCACCACAGTATAATCCCGTAGGCCAACGACAATTCGGTCCCTTATTAGACTCTCTTCCAGACATGCGTAGAAATTGCACGAACGAGCCAGGGATTTTAGCGCTAGAATGAATGTGTTGAGGGACTCAGCATGTTGCTGTTTCCTCTGGTTGAAAATGTATCGTTCATAAATCTCGTTAGACTCGCCAAGACAGTAGCGCTCCATCTTCGCCATCACCACCTGCCAATCTGCACGGTCCTCATCCGGACTGTACGTGAATCCATTTATGACACGCAGAGCATTCGGACCAGTCGTGTGACGGAACAAAGCCAATTGCACCGGACTGGATTCGCGGTCCATCTCTGTCAGTGTACGAAAGTCTCCATACTGTGTTCGCCACAGATTCCATTTATCAGCCAATCGCCCCGTCTCCTCCATATTCAGGTACGCCGGCGGTTGGACCTGCAGTCTACTATTTATTCTCTCCGACATTGGGAATTTCGCATCATTTTCCACTGCCACCATGTCAAAAGTCGGCTCTTCAGGAAATGTTCTCAATATACTTTCTATAGTTCACTGGACACAAATCACATTTGGGAAGGGAATCATTGGCGTTTATATATAAACCTGAACCAAGCAGATTCTTCAGGTCGGCTAAGTTAAAGTCTTGTACGGACCAATCATAAAAATGCAATTGATGCAGTAAAACAAAACGATCAATTCAAACAACATTACAACACATTAACAATCGCTGTTGTTGTTGTTGAAAAATTGTACTACCAGTTGCTGTTTGAGCTCGTCCGCTATTGCTCTCTGACACAAGTCCGGGGACTGGGGAAGGGGGTGCACTGGGATCATTAGGTCTGTTACTGTCAAGCTCCCTAAACCACTGCACAGATATTTATTTTGAACAACCACACATGTGGTTCCTCAAAAATTCTACTTGAGGTTTTCCTGGGTCCAGCAGCGAATCGATCTTTGAATAATGAGACATCAGAAAACGAGGTATTTTTCCTACATCAGCCAATTCTGCTTCGAACCCACATGATATCTTGCATCAATTTTTTTGGTTTAAAGAAGACTTTTAGTAGGTCTAATTCTGGAAGGAACAAAAACGTATTCGGTATTGTTTGGCCTATGCGCATTAAATATGTATGCTTCCAATGAAAGGGCCAGTGGACACTTTTATTCGAATTCATTTGATAAGTTTCGTCCTATACACGCGAACGAAAAAGAAATCTCTGTTTATGAGGTTCAACAAAATCAACATTACCATATTCCAGCATGTTCAGTCATATTCTGTTTGCTCTGTATGCACCGAAAGTGATTGTGTAATTGGATTAAATCATTTCCAAATTCCTTGTGATAGTTAGTCAAGGTTCGAGTGTTTCCAATCGAGTCCTGAATCATGGTGACAGTGTGAGGAAGAGGAACCAGGTCGGATGCTCTACTCTGTAGGGCCACAAATTAACAATCAGATCAGTTGTCCGAGAGAGAGAGAGAGAGCTAAGTGGGTTGTATACTTGCGTTCTGCACGTGATATCCGGGAATCCATGGAACCGGACTTGAGTGAAGTGGAAAATAGGGCGAAGAAGTTTGGTCTCCACTGACTGACAAACATCAAAATATGAATTGCAATACAAACACACGTACACACACACACACACACACACATCATTGTCTGTGTAACCAGTCGGGCTGTTTTCCCGGGACAACTTGCAACGTTGAAGCGCCCACAAACTGATCATCAGACTGTAGCACGAGGAATTTGAACCACAATTTAAAAATAATTGTGCAAATGGTTGTTTGGTAGACTGAAGTTTTATGTTGGGAACGTGAAAAGTTCAATAGCCTCGGTTGGATTCGAGCCCACGCCTGGACGCCGCCTACGTTTCTCTACAGCGCACGCTCTACCAGCTGAGCTACAAGACCACACCGATAGCACTGATCTTTTCACATTCGAATTACCCATCCAACTTACAGAGGCACATGGCATCCACCAGTTATCATGTAAGCATGCAAGATCAGTGCTATTGGTGTGGCCTCAGCTCAGCTGGTAGAGCGTGCGCTGTACAAAAGCTTAGATGGCGTCCATGCGTGTCTTTGAATCCCACCGAGGTCACTGAACTTTTCACAATCCCAATTTAAACGTAACTCAAAGTGCAACCAATTCAAAGCATACTTTGGAACTTTCGCCCGGTGAAGCGTGAATTTGTCTTTCAGTCCAGAAAATGAGACAAAGGTGTGATGAAAAAATGTTTTTTTTTTTTGCGTTTCGTGACCGACAATGATTCCCTTTTTTGTTGAGAATTGTTATAAGTGAGTACAATTTTCGTGTCCTTGCAGGGATTCGAACCATGTACCTTAAAGTTAAGAGTTAAACCACTTGCACGTGAGCTACTCAGTCGATAATCAGCATATCGACTGTATGTTCTCATTTAGATCATGCAAACTCTCATTCAAAACCAACAAGTCGATCAGGTAGATCGAAGTGTTGTTTGTGTTCAAAATTTATAAAATGCCTTCCCCAATTTTATACTCGTACATGGAGAACTAAACACGAAGCTCTACTTGAATACAGTCGTTATAAGTTATAATTAGAGGGAATGAAAGCGACAACATCAGTCACATATCGTCAAACTGTCCCATCATCGCCGCCGCCACCTCGGTCCCCCCCTCCCCTCCCCGGACTTTCAGTCAAATTCACCAATTGTCGTGCGCAAAACAAATCGGGGGAGACAATAAGCATACTAGAGATTTTCCTCTAAACATTGTTTCTTTGGTGTGTTTCATTGTAAAAGAACAGAAAACCAATGGCAACAACAACGGAAAGTGTATGATCACCCTCACACACAACCACACGGAGAGAAGGAGTGAGAGATTAAAGAAGTTAGAATGATGCAGTTACATGAGAACCTGTCTAGGACAGGGAGACCGAAAGGAGGCCAATGTGAATTTCATTGATCTTGCAGTGAAACCGTTTGGTACTACACATGCACCATGCCGAGGTAGTTTATGCACATGCAACTGGGATGGTGAATTTTCAACAAATTTGTCAAGTTTATGCACATAAAATTAGTGATAATAATAATAAAATTAGTTGAAGATGGACGAGCTGAAAACAAGACCATGCCGAAATTGACTCCACGATCACAAGCCATGAATGAATAAAAAGGGTTTGGTTGATGCATTTACCTGTTTGCACTGGTCTTGCAATAATCCCCCTTGAATTGAAAAACAAACAAATCAATACCTTCATCCGTTCACATAATGCCGAAACTCATTACAATGTGACTCGGGGGGGGGGAGACATTGTATTTGTCTGCACTAGGCACCAGTTGAGATGCAGCGAATGCGTCCAGGACATAAATCGTGCAAGGTTGCTATGCTGTCATCAACTTGTGTTGTCGGTGTTTTCTTATTCTTGCTCTCTCGTGTACTGAGTTAACTGTCTTGTTACATTAGTTACGTGGTTTCCACTTATTTCTTGCCCGAATAAGCTGCGCCTAATGGAGTGAAACAAACAGTTGACCTCACATTACTCGGTTACTGTATCGTGATAACAAAACAACGAAGAGGTATGCGCATGACTCGAATTTGAAGTCTGCGACAACTATTAGGGCTCGCCATTCCTACTGTCCGTCTTGATCACAACCGCTAGCCCGTTAGCCTTCCCGCCGTAAGTGAGTCCGATCAAAAGTATCACACTATTCTGAGGTCAACGAATGTTGGGAATTTCTTTCATTTTAGTTTCTACACATTTGATGTTGACAAAGGTGGTGAGCAAACAAGTTGTGGTTAATCGTATGATGCAACGTTAACCGTCTAAATGATGCCAAATGTTGTGGAGGATCCAATATTAGAGTGTGGAATAGTGTCGATGGAGGAGTTATTCAAAATTGCACGCAGATAAAGCCAATTGGGTACACGGAAAACTGGGACGAAATGGCCGAGGCCCTCAGTATTCAATTGGTATTATCCAATGTAATGTCGTACTTTCCGTTTAACTGTTTTCAACCACGATAGTGATCAAAGACTCCACTAATATTATATGTGGAAATAGAAATGATCCGAATCCAGGGAGGTTATAACAGCATTCTTGTGGGGTGTATTTGAGACTAAGCGAGTGAGGAAAATGGCTTTTGTGGAAGCCAAGATCGCAACACTGAGGCAGGATTCAGTCTACAAATCCGCTGATGGACCATTGGGGTTGTATCAAATAAACGGATTGGAGTACATCGCGGTGAATTCGAATCCCACCTGCGATGCGCAGTGGAATTGTAGTTCGTGGCGAGCTCCACAAGCGGTCCGTTTTCGTGATCCATAAGTGAATGAATGGGTACGGTAGTGAGTATAAAGAAGTCAGTTTACTGTATGTAGGAGTGAAGGAACTTCAGTGGTGCTGTAACACGCAATTGCAAATGGCATCAACGGTTTTTGGACGGAAAGTATTATTCAACTGGCATTTGAAACTGCCCCAGAGATACGAAGGGAATAACCAAACTATTTCAGATTTGAGGGACCGAGCGCAGTGGATAAAGGTCTTAATCGATTGCACCGGAAGAGAAACCAAATGGCGCGTCTGGCTTCAGTAAACTGTGATACCGCGGTGACTCAGCCCTCCGATGTGACGCCAGCCAAGCGCTAATACGTTCCGGTTTCCGGACATTGGGCCATGGACCAACAGTATCGATCACTCAACAGCTATACAGTTCGCACAGAAACCATGTTACTAAGAGAACGGTGATTGATTTATACCCATTAGATCAATGAAATTTCTATTTGCACCTTATTTAATTCCGTTGATTTCTCTGAATAAGGGAACCGCTACTTCTCTGCACTTTTTCTTGCATCTCTCTGACGCGAGATTCCAGCGTACAATTGCTAGTGCGATTCTGCGTTTCATTTGCGACCGCGATTTGTGATCCGTGATCCGTACCTACCCCCGATTACTACGCATACATTGACTAAAATAACTAGGAATTATCATTCGAATTACCACACTGGTGAACACTGTCAGCGCCATCGTCCGATTCGTCGTCATCATGCGAGTTTTCCTCCCCGTCCCCATTATCATCATTTCCATGCTGCTATTTTACCCTTGTCATTATTAGTCGGTTGCTCATTTCTCTATGCCACGCATTGCTATTCACTTCGGAGGAATCTAGTATGCATATTCAGGAAACAACAACAACAACTACTACCACTACTACTACTACTACTACTATCAATAGTGTGAACCAAGCAGGTGAAATGTTGATCCTTTTTAGCAACCCTGTGTAATACCGTCGTGTAATTATTCATAAATTGATATTGTTTTATTCTTTCAACCAATTATTCGTACACTCTGATCCTCTCGATTTCGAGGTCATATAGGAATTCACTTTTGTGCTTTAACCCATCACTGTTTTCCCTGAATACGACTTAATAAAAACGAAATCACCGTACTGGTCCAAGGTCGACCAATCAGGTGTGATTCACTTTCTTTCTCTCTTTCTCTCCCTCCCAATTGATTTTCTTGATCTCTTTTAGAAGGTCACATGCATTTATCAAAACAACAACAACAACAACAACAAAAGTTTCAAATGTTGTGGTGATGGTGGTGGTGGTGGTGGTATGGGGATATCGTGCACATTGCGTCGCGTGTCCCTTTAGGCTAATCCCGGGTTAAGTGCAGTTGAGTGCAAAAGCTTATCGCAGCACGTAAACAAACTCTTAAGGTCATTTTTAGACCGGGATGACTGCCTGTACGTGTGTGCTCTCTTTCTCTCTCTCTCTCTCAAAAATGAGTGTGTCATGAACTGGAACCGGAGTAGTGCACATGCTTTCAATTAGCTACCGCACCCATTTTGGGACAGTCACCTCACATGGATTAACGCAGCCCGGGAAACCAAACTCACCCGCTTTGCGCTTAGGCATGGGGGCAGCAAACAGATAGGCATACAGCTCTGCGTATATAACTGACAGTTACTTGTGAGTAGTGGTGTGGGATTAATGATAAAGTTTTGGACCGATCCCCGTTCTGGATTCACTTTTACAGACAATCCTCGCTTCATTCAGTCAATCATGCATTTGGGAAGCAGCAAACTTGAGTTTTGTTCTTATAGTTTCACTCACATAGAATGCATATATCTTCCCACAGTGCCGATCAGTTTCACCCTGTGACTAAATAATTAAAATTTACTCACAAGTTGTCTCCCGTGATAGGTCCTTTGGCCCGATATACCGCGTGGTCAGGCAAATCCAATCCGAATTCTTCCACCAAGTCGATTCTAACTTCTGAGTTTAATCCAAAAACGTGCTAGTTTGTTTAACTGATGAACCCTAACAAGAGCGAAACTTTAGTCCAGGACTTTCCAATGGCCTGGTTGATCGGATAAACTGAGGATTTCACTTGAATTTTGAGTCCGATTGGTGGCCAGTAGCAATTAGACACTTGAAAGTGATAGATCAATCTTTGGTAGATCGAGGAGAAGTGGGGTTAAAAATCGTCTCCCCCCTTCATCTTTTTTCTTCTGTTCTTTAACATCCCGCCATTGATTACTGAATTGCATAAAAAGACAGTGTCGGAGGGAGGGGGAGGGGAAGCGATCGCTCATCGAGCTGTGATGTAATACTAAGAAGTGGCAAAAGCGGAACAGTAGTTGTGGGACTCGAAAGTTCGGTATTTGGGACAATACGAGGGTGATTGCCGTAGCGTGAGAATTTGAAGTATCCCACCTTTGTGTACAATTACATTTGTTCAAAGAGCTACGAGTGTTTTACCCGACCGTTTGGGAGTTTTCAATCTCCCGTTAGTTAGTTCGGTCTACTCACTGGTTCAGACCATTCAAGCAAATCATCATTTGCAGAATAAACCACTTGGAGTTTTCTAACTGGACGTCCCGTTGATAGTAGTAATGAGGTTCAAAGGACTGTTCACAGACCTTTTGCTACTACTACTACTACTGTTACATGGAGCCCTACATATTGATTAGTTCTATCTTTTTTTCAAGTCAAGTCAAGTCAAGAAAAGCTTTATGCACCCAAAAGGTGAATTTTCAGCAGTTTACGAGTTTTACAGTGGATATATAAAATAATTGTAAACAAAAAATACAGTATGAGAAATTGTGCACTTTAATAAATGAGAGAAAAATTAGGGCAAGAGTTTTTCCCTCAGGTGGGTGAGGATATGCTGACGATTTGCTAGTAAACGAGCTAGGTAAGGAATTACACTGTTTCCATATGTGGAAGTCCGCGCAGGAAGGAGTTGATATTTGAAATGTGTCCGGGGAATTGACAGGGCTTTCGCGATATCTTGGTGCAGACAGTGCCCTTGATCATGCCTTATCCTGTCAATGAATGTATCACAAGCGTCAAGATGCTTGGAAATAAAGAAATCAACTAAAACAGCTTTATCAACTCCACTGTAGCGGGAACAAAAGTTTAGGGGATCTTGAAAATAAAGAGAGGTCTTTTTCTTTCAGTCTGGGGATAAAAATTGGGGAACAGTATAGCCAGTGTGGAAGAATGCAGGCACTCACAAATTTAATAACAAGGTTAGGCGGTGCGGCCAGTTTCCTGAGCCTGTAAGCATAGAAGGACAGTTTTCGAACTTTAGTGAAAATTTGAACTTCTAGATTAGACTTATTCCAGCCATATCACTTTCTAAATAATACGTTATTGTAATATACAATTTATATATAACAACATACTTTCATTTTGATATTTTAATTGGTGAAGAACTTCACTTGATGGCATGACGTGAAATTATGGTATGATGCATTTCTATCAGAAATTGATTTAGAACTACCTCTGATTTACGGTTACGCGTTCACCGGTTTTCTATTCTGTCAAACGAAAAATCGAATGAGTGTAGCATCCCCTTGACAGAAGTATTTACTGTTGAATCTAAATTAAGTTCTTCTTCGAAGAATTTACTTCCATAGACCTCTTTAGAAAACTGATTCCCTTCAAGAGGATAGACTCAGCAGCTGACGATGATTTCCTTGACTTTGACCTATCGTTGACTGTTAGAAACGGTGGTTCTCACCTTGGGAACCTAGGCCAATTTGCATGTGAACTCATGTGGACCAGAATTATCGAATGCCTTCTGTGAAACGCTCAAAGAGTAAAATGCGCTCGCTCGGGTAAAGCCAAAATACGGTACGACCAGACTTCATGACGTCCTGCTGTTTCGGTTGCTTCTACACGAGCCATTATATTTACTCACAAACTTTTTCCATACCATTATTGATTTTCATCACCTTGAATGATTGCCTAGAAGTGTATGTCTCAAACAGATGCTTCCCAGAACTTCTCCAAAATTAAAAACATACAAACGAAATTCTCCGCGTGAACCGCATTTCACCAATCCTATCGAAGGAAATGAACTTGCATCATAGTAAAAAATACTACAACCAAAATTGCTTTGTTGATCATGATCAATTGGACTGCAAGCTTATTAAAGATCTGATTGCATAAGCGTTTCCAAAGAGTGTAACCCGTTGCAACTCGAAATACAACAATCCCCATTGGCGCGCACTTTGATGTTATCAGAAACCTGAGAAGCTAACACGCATAGTGAGTCAAAATTTAAAAACTATCGATAATAAACAACCAAGACCTGACATGTTGATCCAAATCACGCGTCTGACTGGATCATCGAGCGGTCGCGTTTCGAATGTGACAAGCTGCAATCACTTCACAGATTTCAACTGTCGTATCCTTTGATCCAACGTGCTTTATGGAAACAATATCTTCTATTTTCATCCCGCGGAAGGCAGTGCAATGTTTTACTAAGCAAGTGGAGATGAACGAATCAGCCAATGTTGATAACCTCATCCACACGCTTTCCATATGACCAGTTGACTAAGAGATCGTCACACTATAACCATTTATCCTCCCTACAGATGTGCGTGTGAATGAGTCGAAAGTTGTGATTATCATACACGATATGAAACAAATCACATGATGGAGTCGTGTAAGTGTGATTCTTAGTATAAATATTCGTACTTATTTTCTTTATAGTATGGCAGAACATCTAGAAGATCCATTGTGGTATCCTACCGGATAACGCCAGCCACGGAGCGACGCGTTACAGTTTCTGGACAACGAACCACAAGCTAATCTTGCCGACCAATCAGAATTTGTGCGGTTCAGACAGAAGCTGTATGACGTTAAGAATACTAGCAAAGGGTTGGAGAATACCTGCATGACCAATAAATTTCATTTGTGCATGTTATTTAATCCCCTTGATTTCCTCCAGTAAATGAACTGCTAATTCTGTGGCCTTTTTCTTGCGTCCCGGTGCGGGACGAAACCAGCGTGCAAAAGCAAGTGTGTTTTGGTGTTTTTTTGCGATTCGTGATTCGTAGTTCGTGATTCGTGCCTACGTCAACCACTAGATTCATGTAATATCGATTAGGAATTGATTCAAGTCACCTATGGTTTAGTATTTCCATTCATTTTTCTGTGGAAGAAGAATTTCCTAGTTTATCAAATGATTTGGCGCTTTGACAGCGCGAAACTAGGCGTAGAAGTGCACAATAAACAATGTTTTTGCTCATCTAAACATTCCTATGAGAACAACAGGGTTCGAATCCCACTGAGGCCACTGAACTGTTCACACTCGGCATAAAAACTTCAGATCTACGAAAGAACAGTTTGAGCAGACATGACTGACTGAGACTATTTTTCGCTCGTTTCACAAGATGGAGTTCAAGTGAGTAAGGTTATCAAAATAGTGGCCGCGGCTACGAACCACCCCACCGTTGCCCATTTTTCTCAGTTCTGTATTTTCCCAGGCAGCTTATGTATGGTCACGACCCACTTGCTGAAAGTTGACTGTACATTTTTATATTCAATAAATAAAGATGTAAGTAGAAAGACATTTTTTTACCATTCACTAGCACAAACATTCTCCCCCCCCCCNAAAAAACAGTTTAGTGATGCTTCTCAGTCATCGTTATCTTCTGTCTCCGTACTATGCAGTTTTACAGGCTCAGTTGTTATCACTCAATTGAATTGTGTATTGCTTTCTGGTCATATATGTAAAACTGAATGATTTCATGCAATTTCCTGTGCATATCCTTGCTCGATTGTAAATGGCTCGTGACTACACTGATCGGTGGAAGAAATTTGAAATGGAGGCCAATTAGAATCGTTGTATTTGATCGCCGGGTGATTGGTTTTTATTTTACAGTCGTGGAGAGTGGAGAGTGCAATTTAAGCATTTGGCCTTATTCATGCGCATTTTCCAAGATGCAATTGATCTTGATGTGTTAGAAGGGTGACGTTATATATATATATATATATATATATATATATATAGAGAGAGAGAGAGAGAGAGAGAGAGAGAGATCGAACTGATACAACATGACTCTCAATTTCAAAATTGACCTCAGTCTCCAAAATCATACTTGTGTATAGCTACGCAGGAAGAGCATGTATTTCGAACTGTATCTCCCACTAATAGAAGCAACAACGTACGTGAATACTATCAAATATGTGGTACGTCTGATGTGTGGTATTAATATATTCAATCTTATGAATAAAGCTAAAAACACAAGGTTTTGGGAGGAAGATATGTCTTATGTACACGGCCCAATTCACCATATGACCAAATGAAATCCTCCAATATTATAATGCAATAAATAGTCTGTTTCGGGATATTTCCGATGCTGAGATGCGCGAGGTACGATACCCACAACAATCTTGCACTAGTCGGTTATGCTATATCCTGTCTAGACAAATTAAATAAAAAGAGGTCCGATCAGCTGCCCAGTGGCCCAATGGATCGTGTGCTTGCGTTCTACCAGTGTGGTTCCGGGTTCATCCCTCAGTCGGGTCATGAACTCGTACTGCCGATGAGACCCAAATAAATCGAAACAGTTGCCCGATGCTTTCTAGCGTTTCAGTTCACGCTTCATTTTCTCTTTACACGAATAAATTCAGTGTTTAGTTCAAAGCAGATCCGATTCGCGTACTTCAATAACAGAAAAACCCAATGGAAACACAATCAAATACGTAGTTACAGTGATTAATAAACCCCGCGGGACTAACAAAAATAAATAAAGAAGAAGGAATACACTGCCCAATTCATTGCAATTTCAAACCGACTCGTTACGGCGAATTGGGAAAAAACAATGGTAGTTTTTGTTCGTGAGCATTTCTTGCCAGCTGATCGAACGACTAGCCTGAATAGAAGAATAGCTGCAAGTCAGTTTGGGATTTGATTTGCGCCGACCAGTCCGAAAATCCACCCAGGCCGCACAGAAAGACAGTTACATACCTAAATATCCCATCCTGTCCTGTTGTGGTGTAGGATAGCTTGAACAATAAGTGTGTACTCGTTGAATCATCGAGAATTAAGAAAGGTACAGATAGAGTCAAATGATTTTGGATAAATTGGAGAGAAAACAGTATTTGTGTTTTTTCTATTCAAATAAGAAAACATCTTTAAATCGCAGCTATCCAACTAACTAACTAACGTGAACAACTAAGGTTCAACTTGCAAGGACGGACGTTTGTGTAGACAGTTGATCTCGAAAAACTCAGGAGGTAGGGAGAAAAAGAGTGAGTGGTTCCTGAAGAGAGGGTTGATAGACAATTGACTCACGTTCAAGAACATCAAAATCAAGCGGACTGTTGTTCTGTTCGATCAAGGCTGGGTGATGACCGGGCTGCAGCCCAGATCTAAAACTGACTGAGAATACCTACTGGCAGATCACACACAAATCTAAGTACTGACTAAAGAGGCCGCGCTCAGAGGAGTTCTATTTTTTTCGCACACTTTTCATCGTCTCCAAATGGGCTCAGAGGTTGTGTGTTTAAATCCCGTCTCTCGCACTTGGTCTTAACTTTTCAGTAGCCCCATGATTGTTCACTTCTTCCATCCTAATAAAATGGAAAAAATCTTATCCAAGAATGTTACCGAATCAATTAGATTTTATCTTCTTTTCTCCAATTTGGCTACGACTCACCTGACTTGGCAACGTTACTGTAATATGCATACTTTTCCCACCAAACCATCCATGACATCTGGACAAATTCAGTCGCTTTGTTTCACTTATTATTTGAATTCTTCTATTGTCTGATGCTTTGATGAAGATAGATAATTTGCATACTTTTGTACACCAGTTGCTTTCTGTTATTCTTACCAAAAGAACTCAACTTAGAGGATTACATTCCAAGCAAGTTTACTTCCTAATCATAGTCAATAAAGGTTTTTGCAATAGCTCACCGGGTTCCAGTCCATATCCTTCTCTATGTGTCTGGGTATGTGTGTGTGTGTGTGTGTGTGTGTGAGTGTGTGTGTGTGCGGTGGATTCAGAGTACTGGTGGATTCGATCTCAGAAGAAGAATTTTACAGCAACCAATAGTGGTGTTGGCCAATTTGTCCATCAGCCAATCGTTTCTAACCAGCTCTCTTATTTAAATTTCCCTGACCGCGAGGTCCAAAGCGTAGGACTGAAACTTGCGTTGTCCTCGGTCATTGACCATTTCTGCACTGCATACCGGTATCAGCACTGATCCCTCACTTTTGGATAGTTTATCGACTAACATTGAGAACATCATTGACATAGACTTAGAATATGTAACTCCCAATTTTGGATGATATTGTAACGTGGAGGACTTATCTCACTGCTGCCACCGATTCGTAATACACGGCAGGAGGTTGATTTCGGCTAACACAATCCGAGTTTGTGGTGCTGCAAATAAGCCCTCTTTGGCGTGGCGAAACAACTGGTAAATGCGACCCAGAAAAGACACTGTCAATGTATCGGTAGGAGACACTTCAGATCACAGGTTCTTCGTTCTTCCAAACAACCTGCAAGACGTGGAAAATAAAAAAAACAATCATGAACCAAAAGGTCCGTGCGAGACATGCACACGAACCACACTCAATCCAAAATGGCGGCGACGTGCTCAACGTTATAGATATTAACTTTAGTAACAAGGATTGTTTGTTACACTTCGCATGAACATCGACCCTTGGACGTGTAACAGAATTTTTTACTCTGCTAAACAACCTAGACCAACAGGTCGATTTCCCGACCTGTATCCCCGACCGTTGTAGCAACCATTTCACGAATTTGCCCTCACACTGAACCCGAATTTATTGTGCAAAACTATCGTCTTTCCTCACCTGGATTCATTGGACCACCGTTTTATTTCATTTTCGACCAAATTCATCCGTTTCGCTAGTCCTCGAATGCACACTCTAATGGATGATACAACTGTGTAGGCTAATGCAGTTGTTTTTTCCAATTTTTTGCTTCTTACCGATGGAATGACTGCGGTTTCTCCGTCAATATCTATCTCTCTGTTTCTTATTTCTCACGGATCCATTCACAAGCACATATTTATACTACGTGTCTCCAAACCCATCAAACTTTCTTCCTCTCGAATGATTGTTTAACAATGTCTACCACTGCAATATTCGAAAAACTGAGTGCAGCTTTGGTGCTGTCTATTATCCCCTGCAACCGTCAACAGTCTTCACAAACATGTAACAACTACTACGTCCCAGACAGAAGACAAACAAGCAATCTGTCTAGCGAAAAGCAGTACAGATGTCAACTGCTCCTTTTGGAAGCGTAATTTTTGGTTACTTTTATCGTACCAACTTGTCATTCATTGGTAGCCTCTCTGGTGATTTCGTATGCGATCCACTCAACGAAACCGAAATGTTGCCTCTCGATCTGCTGTGAACTCTGCACTATCCCATGTGACCGTGAGTGCCGTTTCCGGTACCATCAACCTACCGGGTGACCTTCTGACTCTTGCTTCACATACGTGGAAAACAGCACTCGACAACCTCGGAGAAGCCCATGGGGTTTCACTAGGCACATCGAATGCTTTCTACCGTCTTTGGAACGTACGTTGACTGACTACCATGCCCACGTTTGGCCTTTTCTCAGTGCTTGCGTCCCCGACAGCAATTTATCTCCACTTCTGTATCATCTTCGTCCTAGTGGATAGATTCATGTCTCTTTCTGTACCTGTGCTTGCTGGTGTCCCTCAAGGTTCACTTCCTAATATTTATGGATGACTTCCTCCTCTCGAATTTCATCCTTTGCGGATGATGCTATCCTACAGCACCCTTATTTCGCCTATTCCTCTTCGTACACCGATAACTCCAGCACTGGTGATGACCGCTCCTCCCTCAGTATCTCCCTAGACTCTTATCTTGGTCATATTTCTGTGCACGGCTGTCGCAACCTTGTTCCCTTCAAAGCCGGCTTCTTGTTCCGCGTCAGATATTCCTCCTCCCTCCCCCAACCCCCAGTAAACGTTCTTTCATTTTACATTCACCGGATACTAGGATACTTTGTTCACGTGTATGTGGACAGAAGTTTCATCTACCAGTTTTCAACTTCGTGATCGGTATCCGCATGAGGACAGTTGCATCATCAAAAACTCATCCGCAACTTGTAGCGGCTTTCTTATCCGTATTCCAGCAGTGCTATTCTGGTTTGGGCTCGACCGAACACACCTCTCCCACCCGGTCGGTGGTGGCCCGGTGGTAACGTCACCAAACTACTATCTGGGGGGGGTCGTGGGTTCGAACCCCACCACCACCGTCTTACTTTCCCCATGGCAGCTCTTTGATTGGCCGCTTCCCCCTTCCTAAAAATTGTATCATTGCGTATTCAATAAAAGGAAGTAACATTGAAAAAAATTCTTCCTCTTAGGTCCAGTGCATAAGCGGCTTCCCCTGCCAACTGAATCATTTCACCCGCGAAGAGCAACACTATCCCCTTTCCATCCACCTCCCTCTCCCCNCCCCGCCCCCCCCCCCACATACACACACTTATAGCACATTCGATTTTCGTCGCTGAATCAACACGTTAGGTTGAAGGTTATCTTCATACATCCATGGATTATACAAGTAACTCCTTTTATCGTATTCAATTTTCTGTAACAGAAAGAGGTTCTAGAAGCCAGTGGAATCAAATCGCCTGGAGGCTTTGTAAATAAATTTACGATAATTCTTATATTTTGAAATGATGGAGTTCTGTCTATTGGTTTCAGTGCCAGCCGATTGCTATTAATATCACAACAGCAAAAGGTTTGTTTCAAATGAAGCATAGATTTTCAGCTTCGGCTATTCACCGGTCTCGACTCTCAATGATTCGTCGCCAATGCACACCGCAATTGATCGTTTACATTTTTATCCAAAGTAAAATCAAGCATAATTTGAATATTTACTTAGATCAACTATCTGATCATTTGGAACATTTGTGCTGATTGTTTATGGTACTCGGTGGGATACTGAAATAACAACCAACAAGGTGTCGGTTTTCGAGCTGTTTGATCTAGTTTACCTTCGTTTATTGCATTAACGTTTCTTAGTGCTAATTCTCGGCCTACGTATGTTTACCAACAGACAGACAGACAGACAGACAGACAGACAGACAGACAGACAGACAGACAGACAGACAGACAGACAGACAGACAGACAGACAGAC